>CM077116.1:362273793-362573793 GCA_039619475.1 Icerya purchasi
GTTTGTAAAAATTTGTATATATGAATTGATGTTTTTCAATAATGATCAAATTGCTGTATTTGATGTGTAAAGACTGTTGAAACAAATTATTTACTGTGTACATCTATGAACCTTGTACCATGAAAATTATCAAAAAACATTATAAGAGTCGTTCAAAACATAAAAAAAAAAAATGGTGATTACAAATTAGTGAAAAATAATGTAATGATTGCATGGATCTTGATGATGACGAGTCCATCGAGTCTCTCAGTGTGATCGTTTAATGTAAAATCCTGAACGAGATACAACAACTAATTTTGACTTAACATGTTATAACTGACTTGCAATGTGGTTAAATGATAGAGTTAATTATCAAACAGTACTCTCCTTGCTTGATGTGGTACACTCCACCTCTTACCCCTATTTATTATTACCATCCAAACACCATCAACTCACTAACACACAACAACTATTATACTATAATCGATGCATCAGAAAAGTTTGGAAACTTCCCACAACCAGACACAAACCCTTTCAAAGCATAGCTTCACAATGAATGGAATATCACATCAAGAAGTATATAGGCCAGTCTAAAAAGTGCCATTCACACAGAAATTACTCCATTTAGGTCAAAAAATAGCCACATTTAGAAAAAACATAAAATTTTATATGAAAAAAGACCATTTAACTCCCCAAATAATTTCACTTTAGGTGTAAAACAACGATTTTAGTGTAAAATACCCCATCTTCAGCTAAAATCGCATCAATTTTATTATATTCGCCACCTTAGACATAAAATTTAACCTCTTAGGAAAAATCCTCGCATTTTTTACTATGGACGCAATATTTTAGTTAAATTTGATGACATCCATGTGATGTAATATCGCTAATGATGTTTCCATGTATGTACCCATGTTCCTCTTCTAATGTAACGGTTCACTATCTACCTCCAAACATTACCGTCCTTAACAGAGTTGATGTGGTCGTTGTAATACATACATGCTTAGTGTATATTATAATTATAAAAATCGTAATGGTTCATATGATGACGCCCCCCTTGCATCTCTCAGTGTGAACATTTAATGACTAACATGAATGATATACAACAACTAATTTATGCTCAAACATATCATAACTACCTTGCAGCCAGAGTTAATTACCATGCTTTACACACCCTGCTTGATGGTGGATACAGTCTGTTTCTTACCATAGTTTATTATTCTGCACACACAATCATTCTCCCAGGAAAGGAAATTTGTAATATACATTACATTCTTTCTTAATTATAACAAATTAGATATACACTCGCTTTTAGTGTAAAACAACAGTTCAAAGGGGTACAATAACGAAAATATTGTTGAATGAAGGTAAAATTTGATGAAGACTTCATAAAAGGTGATACAACATAAAAAAATATAGTGATGAACGGTGAGAAATTGTCGAAAAACTGCATATGAGTCGTTCAAACATTAGAAATGAAGCGAAATATCATGAATTTGTGAAAAATAGTGTAAAAAGCGTTAAAACATATGAATATTGCGAGGAATGGTGATAATTATCGAAAAACTTCTTAAGTAGCGTTCAGTCATATGAAATGCTTCGAAATAGTATAAATTGGTGAAAAAAATAGCACAAAAAGTCCTAAAACATAAGAACATGTTACGAAATAGTGGAAAAATGTTTACAATTAGTTAGAAAATGATGAAAAATGTTGTAATAGTGATAAAGCATAAGAAAATTGTAAAAGAAGAAAACGTTTACACTGACAAATGAAAAAAGAATCTATCATATATCTTTAAAGTTAAGCAAGATAAAAAGACTCTGCATACTTAACTGAACAGTTAAATAATATTGATTCGTCTGTTCAACATAAGGAACGAGAGGATTTAATACAAACTGGAGTTTGGAATATATTAACAACAATAGTAAAATTGGAATTTTAAGTTTATGAAAAATAAAAACAAAAATGTATACATATGAAAATATTTATTATATTATATAGATTACATTAATTTGTATGAAACAATGTAAAAAGATTTTTTGAAAAATAAAAATACATCTATGAATACGAAAAATACGTCTTTATTTAATTACATATAGTGCATATTACGCCAACTGACTGCGTCACATCTGTGAGTATTATTATGTTCGTAATCGGTATTCATGGGATCGAGACATGACCAGCATACAAATTTCGCTTTCGGCGACTGGATCCGCAACAATCGACTGAATTTTTTTATCCATGCGAATTGATAATTTCCATTAGATCCCCAATATAATATGTTTGTGTGATGTTTATGATTTAACAAACTGTGATTTTTTCGGAAGGCGTACACGACTTTTATTTTGTAGTTGAATGTACTTTGATCTGTATAGTCGGTTTCTATCAGCTTGTATAAGTTGATTGATACAGCGTTTATTCTTTCAAACGTTTCAATATCAGCCAGCGATTGGATCGGTAAGTGAATAAAGCTGAAATCGTATACTTTCTGTAGAATATTGTACTGCCACATCGATGACGGTTTTGATGTAAATTTTGCTAAAACCGCATACATGAAACTATTTTTATTTTCTGGATCGTTAGGGTCTTTAACATAGATGACTGCTTTTCGGTTAAATATTTCTTTGGGTAATTCCAACATTGTTGTGCTATATTCTTTTTCATCATGTACCGAAGGTACTTGTGTTAACGACGGAGTTTGCAAATCTTGTGACATTACCGGTGATGCTAAAGGTGTTGATGTAGCCAATGGAATGAAATCTGAGAATGAATGTAGCGAAGGCCCTTGTAATGATGTTTCTTCTGCTTGTGGTGGTGGTGGCGGCATATGTATATTTGGAAAATCGTCCGGAAACATTGCATTATCATTATCATTTACAAAAAAATTTTGAATGAAATCCGCGACATTATCGACATTCGATTCTGTAATTCATATTCGATTATTATTGTAATATTTATACTAAAAAAATGAGAGAAAATAAGAGCGAAAAGAACAACGTGCAATAAGAGAGAAAAAAGACAGAAAATAAAGAGCGAACGAAAAAGAGAAAAGACGTAGGAAATTACAGACTTTATCGTTCTTGAGAATATTTTAATAACGCGCGAAGAACACAGCTTCAACAAATTCCACACGTTTAACATAACACTAATACTGCCTGCACGATCAAATCCGTTCGACATTCGAGCTCGAAGCATGCCTTTGAAAAGGGAGGGTTGCACCAGAAAAAACCACATTCCTTTGGTGAAAGTTGGATGCAGTTGTGTCTGAACGAAGTTTGCAGGTGTTCTTTGGGTTATATGTGTATGTGTGTAGGTGTGTACATGTGAGTCTGTTTCTACAAAAGATATGAAAGGGAAGAATCTGTTTCAGCAGACTCTATAACATTGTCGCATGATCTAATACAACGGTATGGCAACATGCATGTAAGGTTATGAGCGACGCACATTTACGCTACGATAGTGAGCATACATATTGGAGAAAAAATACAAAATTATGAACGGTCGGAAGAAATGGTCAGAAACGAAAAAAATATACTTCGGCTATTTCTATAATATTTAGGCTCAAAAAAAAAATATTTAGAGAACATTTAGAGTCAGAGGTTGTATCTTACAAACAGATGAAAACTCTCACAGCTGCGGAAATACGTGATGTACGTGAAAAAGTATAACAGTTAAATTCGCTTATTACACACAAAAAAATAAAAAAATGGTGTATTACAGACAAAAATCTAATTTTTTAATCTAAACAGATATGAACAAATTATGTGGAAATATATTCGAAAATTAAATAATTATATATACATTATACTCGACTGGTTCAGATTTTTGAAAATTTCGTCATTACCAGTACTTTAAGTTAAGAGGGGGAGAGAAGGATAGATCGCTAAATAAATTAAATAAACAGAAATCGGAAAGGATCGGAAAAAGATGAAAAAATAATTAGCAAAAATATATACAATATGAGAATGAATAGATATTGAGGGAAAAAATATATACAAAATATATACAAAACAGTATTTACATGTGTATAAAAATATATTTAAAAAATTTTAAAGAAAACATAAAAACGAACGGTCTGAAAAAAAATATATATGTACAAATACACACAAAAATATACAGAAAAAATATACAAAATTGTTAAAAACGCTCGAATTAATGAATTTTTAATCTGCGCGAATTGTACGTTGGCAGTCGATACAATCTTTTACTTTCATACAATTTCGAGTACTATGCAGAAATATATCGTCATCGAAATAATATTCTTCATCATTCTCATGTTCAAAACATGGTAGAAGTGATTTTATCGTATCATCCTGTTTTAGTCTATCTGGTAAAAATGTATAAATGTCTCCAACACAACTTGGAAATAACGTAATTATCATTTCTTTGGTGGTTATAATGAACAACTGACTTAAATCATTTATATTGAGATTATTCATAAGCTTCAGCGGACGGATGACATGATCGTACCATGCCTTCATCACCATAACGTTTTTCACCGCACAATGAAAACTATCATTCTCATTATGGTGTTTACAAGTTATCAAATTGCTTATACCAAAATACTCTTCATGTAGATTCTCAATACTAGATAATCGAAAGACTTGATCCATATTAACGATTTCGTAGTCTAAATCATGCAACAATTCAGACTTTTCGTTAAGTTCCATTAGTGTAAGTTTAGCATATACTGTTAAAACATATACGCGAGCCCTCGGTTTTTGGGACAATATCGTGAATATATCGCGTGCGATGAATATTTCTTCACGACAGGGAAATAATGAAGGGTTCTTCAAGTAATAACTCACTGAAGAACATTGTAAATGGGGCATTTTTGATGCATGCCATGCTCTGCTTGGCTTATACAGCGTATGCAAACACTTCCCTCCAGACATATCAATCATTGCTAGTTCAGTTACTCGAAACCCATAATCACAATCTATATGGACGCTGATATCTACAAAATATTCCGCTATATCCACTTGTTCTGATAATAATACAGGACCAACGATTTTACGTACAAGGGGTGTTGATTCTTCTGATGTATAACCTTCATCATATTGCGGTGTTTGAGGTGAAAAAGACGAATGCGAGTCAGTATCATTCGAAAATGAATTCTGAATAAATTCGTCGGCTTTAATATCAATCGAATCGGTATTGTTATTCATTTTTGATTACTATTTTTTTAACTTTTTACTAAGAAAGAACCGTAGAAAATTATTACTTTTACCGTTACAGTAAATTTTTAATAATGCGTGAAGAACACAGATTCTACAAAATGCACACGTTTAACATAAAACTAATACTGTCTGCACGATCAGATCCGTTCAACAATCTACCACGATGCTTGCCTTTGAAAAGGGAGGGTTGTACCAGAAAAACCACATTCCTTTGGTTATAGAGGTGTTTGAAAGACGTCGTCAAGGGGAGATGAAGATATGTGTGTTTGTGTGTAGGTGTGTACATGTAAACCGTTTTCTACAAAAGATATGAAGAGGAAGATCCTGTTTCAGCAGACTCAATAACATTGTCGCACGATCTAATAGATCGGTACGGCAACATGCAAGGCAACATGCATGCAAGGTTATGAACGGAGCATTTTTCGCTACGACTACGTGACAGCCATATGGGAGAAAAAATATAATACGAAAGATTTCAAAAAAAAAAATGTTACAGTTAGAAAAAAACAACAAAAAAAATGAAATATTCTTAAACTAATAGAATCGAAAAAATTATTATGAATGATATGAGATCTAACGGTAGCAGATGAGTGTGTGCGAATGGATGGTGCGCTTTTGTGGTGGTTGTGACGATCAAGGAGTATGTGGAAAAAAATATAAAAAGTATGTACAATCAGTAAATTGATTGCAAAAAGGTAGAAAGGTTTAAAGGTTACATTTGCTTATTTATTAGTAGAAAAGGTGCATGGACGCCTTAAATTAACCTTCTGCAAAATGAATGAAATAGTGTTACATCATTCAAGCTGGTTTTCATCGGGAGAGATTGTCCATTTTCACCATGCTTTCTAGAAAAGGTGTATACATGTCGTGAATTTGTATGTTGTAAAAGGTCGTAAATAACGATACATGACAGGCGCTTCAATAATGTTACAAACGACTGGTGAGGCGGGCGGAGACATCTTAGACTGTGGAGCAGTGATTGAATTTCTTGGAAATGTCGAGATCAGTGTTCGATGACGTTGATGTCTATTTTTTTATGTGCATGTGTGTGTATTTGAACGAGTCTAAAAAAATATTCCTCTAGCGAATAACGGTAAATAGCGGGGGAGTATTGAGCGGACAAAGGTTGATAGAAAGACGAGACGAATACACGAAGAGGTTGACTATACCTGGAAAAGGACGATTAATGTTTGTAGCAACAATATCGTCAATGAAAATAATAGTTCCTTCGTTTAATAATTATACTGAGATGTGTATAATATTAAAATTAGTTACGATGTTGATAAAAATTATTTAGTGCCCTGAGATTTTCTTTATCAAAATGTTAAAAGATGTAAAGTATGTAAGACGGGGTGAATGTGTCAGAAAAATAATAGCAGTAAAAATAATTAAAGATCGATAATTAAAAATTAAATATAATAACTGTGTGTGGTATATGTGTGGGTCTGATGTGATATGTTCCCGCGGCTAATACAGAAAAAAAAAAAAGTTCACGATCAATAAGGAACCTATCTGTGAGTGTGACAATATGTCGTGTATGTAAGTCTGGGAGGAGTTGAAAAATAAATAAAACATATTATAATTGCTAGGGAAACGTGTATGCATGGAAATGGATGTCGTGCAAATAAAATAAAAAAAAAATGTACGAACGGAAAAAAATTTCAAAAGACTTTTTGGAAAAATAATCTAACAATAATATACAATAATTGATAGTAAAATGGGTGTTGGCGGCAACGTCTACACTTCTGCGAGAGTTGATTGTTTGACTGGGTCTAGAACATATATTATGAAAGAATTGTAATTTGTGTAGGATGAATAGGGGATGGAGAGGGAAATTATGAAACCGTGTTAAATAAAATTATACTCGATTTCATTTTTGAATACATATGTCTGGAAAAAAATTATGATCGTTCGGGAGAAACGATCGGAAGCGAAAAAAAAAAAATATAGTTAGAATAATTCCATAATACTTGGAGTTGAAAAAAGTTATTATGAACGGTATGGGAACTAACGACGGCAGATGTGTGCGCATTCATCGCGTTGAAGACATTGTAGGATTTATTTTTAGAACCAGAGAAAAATAAAAATATTATGAACGGTTGGAAGAAATGATCAGAAACGAAAAAAAATGTACTTCGGCTATTTCTATAATATTTAGGCTCGAAAAATTATTAAGATCGATATGGAAACTAACGACGGCAGGTATGTGCGCATTCATCGCGTTGAAGACATTGTAGGATTTATTTTTAGAACCGGAGAAAAATAAAAATATTATGAACGGTCACAAGAAATGATCGGAAGTGAAGAAAATATATAATTGGAATAATTCCATAATACTTGGAGTTGAATAAAAGTTATTATGAACGGTATGGGAACTAACGACATCAGATGGGTGTACGGGAATGGACGGTGTGCATTCATAGCGGTCACATAAAAAAATAATTACCTCTCAATATGAAATGACGGAGGCGTCGGGAGCGTCGATCGGGGGTTTAATGGTCGTAGTAAAAGTAAATAGAATGCGATATATTCGATATTAAAACAACGGAATCGATCGGAAAAGAGGGTGGAAGGGGTAAAGGAGACTAAGGCTATTTTAGACTATAGAAATAATTGATTTGTTAATTTGTAAATGTTTTGGATAACCGGTTAGGTTTAGACAACAGAGAAGGGATTGGGTTGTTATGTGAAAAAAATAATAATTAAAAAAAATTGTGGCAGTGTAAATGGAGGACACGTGCGGGGGATCGGCGTGTGCGCTTTCGTGGCGGAGAACGTTATGTTAGATATATGCGCGGGATCGGGATGTGCGCTTTAGCATATGGTAGTAAGATCGGGAAATCAGGAAAATAAAAAACATACTTCGGTTAATTTTATATTATGTATACTTAGGCTTTGAAATATTAAAGAAATAATCACGGTATCGGAAAGGGAGCGCGTGTGTGCGCAGGGATATCGCTGTGGACATCGGAATATGCGTGGGATCGGCGTGTGCGCTTTTGCAGCGGAGAACGTTATATTGGATATATGCGTGGGATCGGGACGAGCGTCTTGGCATATGGCAGTAAGATCGGGGAATCGGGAAAATTAAAATTTAGACTTTGAAATATATTAAAACAATCGCGGTATCGGGAACGGAGCACGTGTGTGTGTGGGTGTGATATCGCGGCGGAGATCGGGGTATGCGCGGGATCGGCGCGTGCGCTTTCGCGACGGAGAACGTTATGTTAGATATATGCGCGGGATCGGGATGTGCGCTTTAGCATATGGTAGTAAGATCGGGAAATCAGGAAAATAAAAAACATACTTCGGTTAATTTTATATTATGTATACTTAGGCTTTGAAATATTAAAGAAATAATCACGGTATCGGAAAGGGAGCGCGTGTGTGCGCAGGGATATCGCTGTGGACATCGGAATATGCGTGGGATCGGCGTGTGCGCTTTTGCAGCGGAGAACGTTATATTGGATATATGCGTGGGATCGGGACGAGCGTCTTGGCATATGGCAGTAAGATCGGGGAATCGGGAAAATTAAAATTTAGACTTTGAAATATATTAAAACAATCGCGGTATCGGGAACGGAGCACGTGTGTGTGTGGGTGTGATATCGCGGCGGAGATCGGGGTATGCGCGGGATCGGCGCGTGCGCTTTCGCGACGGAGAACGTTATGTTAGATATATGCGCGGGATCGGGATGTGCGCTTTAGCATATGGTAGTAAGATCGGGAAATCAGGAAAATAAAAAACATACTTCGGTTAATTTTATATTATGTATACTTAGGCTTTGAAATATTAAAGAAATAATCACGGTATCGGAAAGGGAGCGCGTGTGTGCGCAGGGATATCGCTGTGGACATCGGAATATGCGTGGGATCGGCGTGTGCGCTTTTGCAGCGGAGAACGTTATATTGGACATATATGCGTGGGATCGGGACGAGCGTCTTGGCATATGGCAGTAAGATCGGGGAATCGGGAAAATTAAAATTTAGACTTTGAAATATATTAAAACAATCGCGGTGTCGGGAACGGAGCACGTGTGTGTGTGGGTGTGATATCGCGGTGGAGATCGGGGTATGCGCGGGATCGGCGCGTGCGCTTTCGCGATGGAAAACGTTATGTTAGATATATGCGCGGGATCGGGATGTGCGCTTTAGCATATGGTAGTAAGATCGGGAAATCAGGAAAATAAAAAATATACTTCGGTTAATTTTATATTATGTACACTTAGGCTTTGAAATATTAAAGAAATAATCACGGTATCGGAAAGGGAGCGCGTGTGTGCGCAGGGATATCGCGGCGGAGATCGGGGTATGCGTGGGATCGGCGCGTGCACTTTCGCGATGGCGACCGGAGCGTGCGCGGGAACGAAATATACCTGTGTGAGGTGTAACGGAGGTGTTGGGTTAGATTTACGCTTTAAATAATATATTGGGGTTAAATTTTGGAATTTTCTTACTTAGGCCTCGGAATTTTGAAAAAAAAAAATTGCAGTACCATAGCAGTACTTGCGGGGTCAGCGGAGACTTGGGTTACTTTCGGACATTAATTAATATACTTATGTTAATTAATAATCGGTTCGGTTTATCGGAGTCGAGCGGGACGCGTACAGGGGAATTTTGGAAAAATTTGGGGGACTTGGGGGAACTTTCAGCACCTAGACACTAATTGGGGTTACTTGCGCCCCAGAATAACACTTTGGACAGTTTATCGACCTCTGGACACTGTTTGGACGTTCGGTTTATTGGAAACGAGCGGGAACCGTCCGGGGAAACTCGGAGGAATCGGGGGAAACTTGGGTGAATTTTGACCACCTGGACATGAATTGGGGTGAATTTTGTGTTCGGATTACCGGTCTGGGGTGAATTTTCGCCTCCGGGACAGGAATTGGGGTTCGGATTAGTGGGAGTCGCCAGAGTCGCCCTTTACTGACTACTGTATATATGGTTTGAGAAATTACCATTCCTGTGGAAAGGGGGATTTCATATAAGAAAGATTGATTCCTTATCGAAGAATAATGAGGCTTTTGTTCCAATTTTTGTGGTTTTTGAAAATTTCAGTTATTACTAAACGACCAAACATTGTAATTTATGTAGTTTGCTGTAAGCTAATTTAACAGGTTCAGCTTGATATCGGCACAGTTGTGTTGAAGCCGTATGTGAAAAAAAGAAACAAAAAATAGCGACGGACTAGAATATTATTTTTTTTATAAATATGTTTAAAATTTATCCTCTTCTCTCTTTCATGCCTACTTCATGCGACATTTTATGTTTTCGTTTACTACAAAAATGCACGCAGGAGCAAGTTCATTTTTTCATAAATATTAAACATTTTTTTCTTCCTATGCGTTTTACTTTTAGGCCAAATGAGGTTAAATCAGAAAAAGCAACCTAAAAGAATCGAACAAAAATAAAAACAAACATACTAAGGCTAACTGACAAATCATTCTGAATAAATTAATGAAATAACTATATAAAAACAAATAGAGGATCGCGCTCATTTTAACAATTACTCATTTATTGTTTGATCACATTTTGCCTCAATGGAACTTTTCTGTTCAGCAAAATCAAAAAGAAAACCAACAAGCGTACGGATAATTTAGTATTTGCAACAACACATCATAAATATCAAAATGCAAACCGGTTAAAGGTCCTTGATTGACGTGCCCAAATAAATAAATAAGACTGAGGTCGAAAAAGGTAATTCTCATTTAGGTTTTGCAGTCATTACCAATAAGCAGGTATAGAGAACTAAATATAGCTTCTTTCATATTATTCACTACCATCAGTAAAGAATTTTTTTTTTTTTAAATAAAACAAAAAAACTTTGGTAAAGAAGCCGATATGATGAGAAACAGAAGTCAAAAAAGTTACTATTATAAATATTTAATGTAAATTGATAGAACGATGATCCGAATAACGAATGCCTGCAAATTATTACCTTCCGATACTATATCGGTTAAAGAATAGGACGATCGATCGACTTCGGCAGCAGTAGTGATGAATTTCTTCTTAAAATTCTTTCGCCTCAGCGAGCATTTACCGCTTTTAGAGCTGTCGGTTTTCTTTTCGAAATTAGTTATTTGTTTGGGGCACTTTTTGGGTTTCCTCGTCGTCAGTGACATCGTGGAATTGCTAAATGTTGCAGCGGAAGCGCAGCTATCATTCTGAAACAAGCGAAACATACATCACCCGTTCCCAGTTGGAAAAATTGCCATATATTATTTGTAAAAAAATTGTGCATTTCAATAAAATTGAATTATTACTATTATTAATAAATATATATTACATAAGTGAAAATGAAAATAGCAGCTAAAACAATTCTATTAGGTTTCATTTTTTCACGATTGTGTGCGCACTCAAAAAAAATTCGTTTAGAATTCAAAAATGTTTGTAGCTATGATTTTTTAAATAAATGAGATTATTCGTCCCTTAATCGGTGAAAAAAAAAAAAAAAAGAAAATCATTTTATAAAGCACTTTACGTAAATTTTATAACAGAGTGTGACTGTACGGGTAAATCTTGGAAAAAATCAAAGTACTTTTTACCCGATATATCGGAAATGACGACAAATCGGTTTTAACAACCAAATTATTTATTACCCCTCTTTTTTTCTTCTTTTTTTTTTTGCTTTCTCGTATGTCACATAGTCAATAAATAAAGTCCTAAAAAAGCTGAAAAAAAAATGCGAACCAATCAAAATTGTTATAACCGATTTGCACCTTATGCATTTTTTTAACTAACTAAAAGAGTGTTATTTTTAGAGTTTAATTAGAGGTCACATGCCTAGTTATTCAAGTCTCCCCCCCCCCGGTTTACCCAACCGGAAATAATTAGTTAGCGTGTGCGCTTTTGCAGCGGAGAACGTTATATTGGATATATGCGTGGGATCGAGACGAGCGTCTTGGCATATGGCAGTAAGATCGGGGAATCGGGAAAATTAAAATTTAGACTTTGAAATATATTAAAACAATCGCGGTATCGGGAACGGAGCACGTGTGTGTGTGGGTGTGATATCGCGGCGGAGATCGGGGTATGCGCGGGATCGGCGCGTGCGCTTTCGCGACGGAGAACGTTATGTTAGATATATGCGCGGGATCGGGATGTGCGCTTTAGCATATGGTAGTAAGATCGGGAAATCAGGAAAATAAAAAACATACTTCGGTTAATTTTATATTATGTATACTTAGGCTTTGAAATATTAAAGAAATAATCATGGTATCGGAAAGGGAGCGCGTGTGTGCGCAGGGATATCGCTGTGGACATCGGAATATGCGTGGGATCGGCGTGTGCGCTTTTGCAGCGGAGAACGTTATATTGGACATATATGCGTGGGATCGGGACGAGCGTCTTGGCATATGGCAGTAAGATCGGGGAATCGGGAAAATTAAAATTTAGACTTTGAAATATATTAAAACAATCGCGGTATCGGGAACGGAGCACGTGTGTGTGTGGGTGTGATATCGCGGCGGAGATCGGGGTATGCGCGGGATCGGCGCGTGCGCTTTCGCGATGGAGAACGTTATGTTAGATATATGCGCGGGATCGGGATGTGCGCTTTAGCATATGGTAGTAAGATCGGGAAATCAGGAAAATAAAAAATATACTTCGGTTAATTTTATATTATGTACACTTAGGCTTTGAAATATTAAAGAAATAATCACGGTATCGGAAAGGGAGCGCGTGTGTGCGCAGGGATATCGCGGCGGAGATCGGGGTATGCGTGGGATCGGCGCGTGCGCTTTCGCCATGGCGACCGGAGCGTGCGCGGGAACGAAATATACCTGTGTGAGGTGTAACGGAGGTGTTGGGTTAGATTTACGCTTTAAATAATATATTGGGGTTAAATTTTGGAATTTTCTTACTTAGGCCTCGGAATTTTGAAAAAAAAAAATTGCAGTACCATAGCAGTACTTGCGGGGTCAGCGGAGACTTGGGTTACTTTCGGACATTAATTAATATACTTATGTTAATTAATAATCGGTTCGGTTTATCGGAGACGAGCGGGACGCGTATGGGGGAATTTTGGAAAAATTTGGGGGACTTGGGGGAACTTTCAGCACCTAGACACTAATTGGGGTTACTTGCGCCCCAGAATAACACTTTGGACAGTTTATCGACCTCTGGACACTGTTTGGACGTTCGGTTTATTGGAAACGAGCGGGAACCGTCCGGGGAAACTCGGAGGAATCGGGGGAAACTTGGGTGAATTTTGACCACCTGGACATGAATTGGGGTGAATTTTGTGTTCGGATTACCGGTCTGGGGTGAATTTTCGCCTCCGGGACAGGAATTGGGGTTCGGATTAGTGGGAGTCGCCAGAGTCGCCCTTTACTGACTACTGTATATATGGTTTGAGAAATTACCATTCCTGTGGAAAGGGGGATTTCATATAAGAAAGATTGATTCCTTATCGAAGAATAATGAGGCTTTTGTTCCAATTTTTGTGGTTTTTGAAAATTTCAGTTATTACTAAACGACCAAACATTGTAATTTATGTAGTTTGCTGTAAGCTAATTTAACAGGTTCAGCTTGATATCGGCACAGTTGTGTTGAAGCCGTATGTGAAAAAAAGAAACAAAAAATAGCGACGGACTAGAATATTATTTTTTTTATAAATATGTTTAAAATTTATCCTCTTCTCTCTTTCATGCCTACTTCATGCGACATTTTATGTTTTCGTTTACTACAAAAATGCACGCAGGAGCAAGTTCATTTTTTCATAAATATTAAACATTTTTTTCTTCCTATGCGTTTTACTTTTAGGCCAAATGAGGTTAAATCAGAAAAAGCAACCTAAAAGAATCGAACAAAAATAAAAACAAACATACTAAGGCTAACTGACAAATCATTCTGAATAAATTAATGAAATAACTATATAAAAACAAATAGAGGATCGCGCTCATTTTAACAATTACTCATTTATTGTTTGATCACATTTTGCCTCAATGGAACTTTTCTGTTCAGCAAAAACAAAAAGAAAACCAACAAGCGTACGGATAATTTAGTATTTGCAACAACACATCATAAATATCAAAATGCAAACCGGTTAAAGGTCCTTGATTGACGTGCCCAAATAAATAAATAAGACTGAGGTCGAAAAAGGTAATTCTCATTTAGGTTTTGCAGTCATTACCAATAAGCAGGTATAGAGAACTAAATATAGCTTCTTTCATATTATTCACTACCATCAGTAAAGAATTTTTTTTTTTTTAAATAAAACAAAAAAACTTTGGTAAAGAAGCCGATATGATGAGAAACAGAAGTCAAAAAAGTTACTATTATAAATATTTAATGTAAATTGATAGAACGATGATCCGAATAACGAATGCCTGCAAATTATTACCTCAAAAATTTGTGTTACTCAAATCCAACCCATATGAACTGACAATATTTAGAAAGTATTATTGCAATTTAGTGTGATAAGTTAGTAAAAAAACGAAATTCTAGAGAAAAAAATTCGATTAAAACGCGTTTTGTAACTAAGAAACGTGTTAATTACAAAGTGGTTGTAGCCATTGACGGTTCTTTTCCTTTTTCTATTAAACCCTATTTCACAGTAGAAAATTACTTAATCGCTTTTGTTTCTTAACTTACTTCTTACTTTTTCTTTTTCCCTACAAAGCACGCATCAAGTATTGCCGAGTCGATTTTTCTAATTATTATTATTTTTTATGAGCCACTCGCTTCATTATTAGATAAAACAAGAAAAGCTTCTTCCTTATTGGCTTTATTAAAATTTTTACGAAAATAATATTAGTCAAGTGTTTTGAAGATTGAAATTTTTTTTAAACGAACTAAAAAAAAAAAAAGAAGTTAGCCGGGCAGGACGTTTCATGTACTGAACATTCTATGAGTTAATTTAAAGATTACCATAATTAACATTTACATAATATTAAATTCAAAACAAAGATATTTAATTTTTAATTTGTAATATCGTATATATTTCTCGCCCAGTATTAACATAAATGTGTTTATGTTTAAAAATTTTTGCGCCTTTGTTTGTCTTTTTCGATATTTTTTTGAAACCAGGGTTAATTCGTCAAGGAATTAAAAATATATAATTAAAATCATAGATAACAGAAAAAACTTCAATAAACGCATTCTCAAATAAACTTGCTAGATACGAATAAAAAAGAAAGATAATATAAGGAATATGTAACAAAAGCAAATTCAATCCAGTTCGTAGAGTTGATATATTGTAATTTTTTAAATACGGTTGGCTATACGTTAGCAAAAAAAAAAAAAGTGAAAAAAACCGGCAATGTATTTGACCGATTATAAATATTAATAATTTTCGTCCGTTTCGTACCACTATTGCTAACAGAACTTTTAAATTTACATCGCGAAAGTTTGTTTATCAGTATTTCACGCTGAAGTCGTTATTTCAAAAAAAAAAATAGAAAATATTTTAAAAAAATGAATAACCAAATAAAATCATGTAAAATAGGTGTTTTGTGATTATATATATATATTTATGAATATATAACATGATATATGCACGGAAAAACTAAATCGTTAACTAAGAACGATATTTTTTGGACGGAATTTCTGATAGCAGTATGTGGTAACTAGCGTTTCTCACTAAAACACAGATGATAACGTTTAACGATGATACCTGAAAATCACCATAGGTGGTCTGTAAAAAGATCTGAGTTCGTCGGCGCCCGAAAGAGGCTACGCCCGATAGAGTCGCGCCCGGAAGAGGGTGAACCTGATCTGTAACACAGTTTATCAGAACTGGCGAAATAAGCAGATATCTATAAAAACTAACTGTGCATCTTCGTACTGTAATAGCCATAGCAGTTAAATACGGTACATGATATTGCTTTCACAAAAAAAAAAAATAAAAGCTATTTTGATTTATATTTCGATTTTCCTGGAGATGTATTTTTTAATTCTTTTACAATTAGGTTTTCGCCAGGTAATTATTTAACCTCATATATTTGTCTTTTTTCAAATCGGAGATGTTTTTTTAAATTTTTTTACACTTACGTTTTAATCGGGTAATTATTTCGATTTCTTTTATTGGAATGTTGCGCTCAATTTTTAATAGTCTAATTTATTCTTTTTTGAAATTATTTTCCATCTATCTCCAGGTGGAGCAGACTGCTGTTCCTTATATTTTTTTGAGAGTAATATTTGCGATATCTTTAAATTTTAGAACGCTTCTGTAATAGTTTTTGATTTCCTTTATTAGAAAGTTGCATTTTTAAGCTACATTCGCATGACACCTTTAAGCGTCATTGTACTAACAGAAATAAATATAAGCGAGTTTGAATTAAATTTATATAATATAGCGAGCTTCACAAATATTGCATTACAAAGACCAAAGGGGTATAACAGAGGGATATATGTGTTCGTAAATGATAATTTTAAATGTAATATTCTAGAGGTTAAGAATAAGTCAAGCATGGATCTGGCGACATATGTGCGTTAATAATTTTTTACGTTTAATTGCTATTTACCGATCACCAAGTAAAAATGTAGGCGAATTCATAAAAAAAAACCGCAATGCTTTTAATAAACCTAAATAATAAGGATAATTTTTTGATATGTGGGGATTTCAATATTAATTTACTTCTTCATAATGCTCAGACGGAAAACTTACTAAAGTTAATTCACGGGTCACGAGGGGTACAGCTAATAAGTGGAATCACAAGACAGGAAGATCGGATGGATGAAAGTACTCAGTCATGCATAGATAACATGTTTATGAAGTTTAAAACTAACGAAATTACTTCAGGAATAGTCAATACGAAAATATCTGACCATTATATCATCTATAGTGCTTTTCGTATCGCGAACCGGAAAATAACTTATTATAAAAATCCTCTGAAATGTGCTTTTAAAGAAGGAAGATTGCAGAACCAAATTAGTAATTATAACTAGAGCGAAGTACGTAACTCTTCAACGGTAGGAAACGTATATCATCGTTTTTGTTCAGTGTTCTAAAACATATATAAAGATTGCAAAGTAGGGGTGAGTGAGAGTAGAGGGGGATGTAAATATAATCCTAAAATCGAATGGATGAGTCAGAAAATAATTAATTTTATGAAAATCAGATATCAAATCTTTAAACTTAGTAAATGGAATATAACTAGCAAAGATATAAAAATCTGTACAAAAAATATCAGAATTTAGTTAAAACAGAAATAAGGAATGCCAAGTAGAAGTATTATCAAAGGCAAATAGTGATGGCAAACAGTGATAGCGAAAATATATGGGCTATAATCAATAATATTGTTAGTAAAAAAAAACAAAATTACAGTTAATGATCTAATTACTAAACATTTTGGGGATAGTTCAATAGTAGCTGAACAATTTAGCGAATACTTCGTACGTTCGGCAGAAGAGCATAGACATAAATGTGACATTCATTTACTGAATACTAACGTTGACAAGTTAAATATGGCCTCATTCTTCATTCCACTTGCAAATGTTTCTCAAATAAAAGAAATAATCAACCACCTAAAATTCACAAGGCACCAGGATGGGACGATATTAGGGTTAAAGATATTAAACAAAACTCAAAGTTGTTTTCTCCTATTTTAACCTGTATGTCAATCGCTCAATAAAGGAAGCGTGTATCTCAAAAGAGGTATTTTTAGACAGATACATAAAAAGGGGCTCAAAATCAAATCGAAAACTATCGCCCAATAACAATAATGCCTTCAATAGCTAAAATACTAGAACGGTATATCGGCAAACACTTAAGAAATTACATTGAAAAAAACAATCTGCTCTATAAAAACAAACACGGATTTAGGGAAAAAAGATCCACCCTAACTTTACTAAGAACGTTTGTAAATGAGATAAATACAGGACTATCGAGATTACCTTTATAAACCTAGCTAAAGCTTCCGATCTAATGGACCATGACCTGGTTATTAAAGATTTAGAAGATATGGGTATTGTAAATAATCAACTATTGTGGTTTAAAAATTATTTACAAAACAGGAGAAGCATAGTAAAAATTTCAGGTAACATTAGTAATGAAAAGGTGAATAAATATGGAGTAGGTCAGGGTACAATATTGGCTCCTATTCCATTTCCTATATACACGAACTCATTATATAAGCATATCAAAAATGCAAAGGTTTATGTATTTTCCGATGGCATCGCATTATTAACTGAACATAAAAATCTAGAAATGGCAGAAAAATGACTGTAGCAGGATGTCGATAATCTCAGTAAATGGACGCATGACAGGAGGTTATGTATTTTTTTTTTTTCTTTTTACCCCCATTGGGTTTGCTACCAAAGAGCATTAGCCCAGCAAAAAAGAATAGATACATGGAACAGAATAGAAATTATATTTTTATTCTTTCGACAATGGAATCAAGGAACACCCCTAGGACAGGAACAACAGAGAGAATAGGTGGAGAAAGAACATAAGAGGTGTTGAAAGAAGCAGGAAGACTAAGCTTTAAAAGATGATAATAAAGTAACTCAAGCTCGCGAGATAAACCGGAGCACTCGAAGAGCACGTGATTCGCATCACAAACATACTGGGAACCTTCAGGATCCAATGGACAAAAAGGAGATGCAGCCAAAGAAACACGATTTAGTGAAGAAGGAAGGAGACTATGCGAGAAACGGAGGCGAGATAATTTAGTGATTATGGACCAACGCAAACTGGGAAACTCATAGAACCATGGACGCGGAGGAGGAACAGGATTAATCAAGAGATAAAAGGAATTAGGATTAGCGAACAGAGATACATAAACAGAATGCCAAAGTCTAAGATGGCAGGATTTAGTTGGAAGAAGAATATTGTATGCTGGAACCCTACTAATAAAATTCCCATTGGAAACAGCAGGAGGTTATGTATAAATGTAAATGAATCAAAACTATTAAATATTTAAAGCTTTCACAGTGATTACTCATAATAAATAATTTTCGGAAACAACTGTGTTTTAAAAGATATTTATTCGCTTAACGTTTCGACCAGCTTACATTGGCCATCATCAGAAGCAAACTGAAGAACGGAGCGAAAATTGCGATCGACAATAACAATAAAATAAGAATCGAAAATCATGAAAAACCCAACTCAAAACAGAGAACCTACCTCTAAACAGGAAAAGCGACAAAACGCACAACAACAGATAAATAAAAATAAAATAATATAAAATCATATGAGAAAAAAGGTAAATAAAAATATAAAAGGAACACAAAAAAAAATCAGAAGAAAAGAAAAAAAACACATCGAGTCACAATCGGGGCAAAGGAGAAATAAAAACAGATAACGACTGATAAAAATAAAAAATAAATACAGAAGCGTTTACGAAGAGCGCCAAAAAATCGAAAAAGAAGCGCTATCAGAGAACGCCACAAAAAACTTTGAAACATAAAAGAACGAAAATCCCACAAGGGAAACGCAAAAAACAACCAATCGAACAAAACAAAAATATAAAATATTACACCGATGAAAAAAGAAAATAAAAAAAAAAAAACCAAACGTGATCGGTAAGCACCACGAAATTCCCCTGAAAGGGAAACAAAAAACCGTTGAAGAAACCTATAAAAAATTTACCTGAACATGGATTGGAATCTACCCGAAAATATCAGTCTTGGCTCTCAGCCGATCAGCGGACGGTCACATAATGGCAGTTCGAAAATCATGCGCTCGCATGCCATAAAAATATATATATAACAAAAAAACAAACAAACAAATCGGAAATATCGTAACAAACAGTTCATTTTTTATTTTTGTTATATTAATTTTATGTTAAAATAAGAAAAAAAACTGCTTTTTAATTGCTACTAAACAAAAAAAGAAAGAAAAATCGGTTAATAAACGAACGAGGACTTTGCCTATTTATATGTAGATGTTAAATGTTTTGCGTATTTATATATGTATTTGTTTGTGAAAGTGAATTACTGAGAATATGTTGTGCACATTTTAAAAAAACCCTTATATGCAGTATACCCTTATTATTATATTTCGCAGTGATTTAGTCGGAAATTTTTTCCAATTGGTTGAAAAACCGCTGATCACAGGTAAAATTACAAGACACTTTTTATTCACTTCTATAACAAATAAGCAGACACATAAAGCTGACGTCCCCATATATACCTAAAATTTAATTTTTCTAATAAAAAACGAATAGAAATATATTCATAACAATCAACGTGTGCAGTCATTGAAAACATTTTCCAACCATCCGGAAAGCGAATTTGAACGACCTCTACATTTTTGTTGCGTTCAGTGTTGAAAAGCAAAATTGTATGGGAAGCGGCTTTAAATTCGTAAATGTGTTTATAAATTAGTTTTAAAATATTTCATGTTTTGTGAATATGTATAGAATTAAAATGAACTTAAGAAGTATGTGATTCGTATCTAAGTATATTTTCCGAAAAAACATGATTTTACAAAAAAAATACCGAGCAACGATTTCTTTTATTGGAATGTGGCATACAATTTTTTTAATCTTTTTTTTTTGAATATTCGTATTTATGCTTTTTACTGCTATTTTTTAAATCTCTATCTCTCTCTCTCTCTCTCTCTCTCTCTCTCAGTCTCTCTTTCTCCAATGGATGTCTGTTTTAAATTATGTTTCCCTTTAGTAAATATTTGGAATACTTTTTAAAACATCTTTCTCTCTCTCTCTCCATTTTTATTAGAAGGCTGGGCGTTCTTTCATTCCCTCACATTGCTTCCGAAAATGAAAAAATGTGTTTTCGATTCGATACAATAATATCCAACTTATTAACATTATAGAAATTTTTCTTCACGTCTACTAAAAATTTATATACCGATTTATTTAAAATTAGTATCGGTTTATCAGTTTTGAAGAGTTATCGTTTTCTCGCGTTCACGTTTTTCAAATCAGGTAATATTAATATAGTAATAAGAGCATCGCAGTACGATGAACCGCCCGCCGCCTGCAGCCGGCTGGTAAGCTGAAAGTGCCGTCTAAACCCGACAGAAACCACAGCGTAACCGATAGTAAGTCCACACCGTACGCAACAGGTAAACCACACACACACACACACACACACACACACACACATATATATATATATATATATACACACACACACACACACAGCATATCAACGCACGACACAAGCCTTATCAATAACTCCGACAAAAAGCATTTCACCGCACAAACGCCGATTTATCTCTAGCGATAAGCTCGCGCAGCCAGCCGTCTGCCGATTTTAACGCTGGTAGCTCCGCAGCAACCGCGTTAAATGACAAAATCCAAAATAGCACCTCCGATACAATCCACCTTGTCTGAAAAATTAAAAACCATAAAGAAAACAGCCCCGCTAACCGATTTTAATTACCCAACAAAGGAACGGAGTGTAATATTTCAATAGGTTCTGACAAGCAGCAATCGTAATTACTTCCTGGCATTAAAAGATCTTGTTCGCGGGCCATCTAACATAATAGCAGGCTCGAAAATCAGCAGAGATCGAGTTGCAATATTCTTAAAATCGAATTCTAATGTCAAAATGCTATGTGAACATGGAGGCAGAATTAAAATAGTCTCGCAAGTGCTCACTGCCCGACGTTTAAAAAATCCATCCAGTAAACTAATCATGTCAAACGTCTCTCCTACTATCCCGAACCAACTCATACTCTCGCACCTTGCCTCAGTGTTTTCACTGAAATTAATCACCCCTATAGCCATCCTTCAGGTTAACCCAAACGACGCTGAATTCGGATATATTGTCAGCTGGCGTAGACAAGTTTACATCGAGCAGGCCAATTGTTCTAACATCCCTGAGGCCTTTATACTAATCCACAATGAACACGAACACCGCAAATTCCTCCACTTAGATGACCACTCATGCCAAAGCTGAACAAATAAAAAAGGAAAAACCAGTCAACCAACTACGTTACTTACTCCTCCCCGCACCATCTAGACATTGGCAGAGCAATGGAAGTCGATCAAATAATTTCAAATGCAAAACGCTCCTACTCAGCAACACCAGATTCTTTGCCCTACGGCGACATCTCAGCCTGCAACAAAGAAAATTAACATGCCGTTACCAGAAGACGACAACAGCCATACAACACTACTGGAACAAATAGATAGCGCATCAATCCAATCAGAGCTTAGAGACGCACTTACAACCCAGAGACAAGCCAAGAGTAAAATACTACAGCCTATTCCGATGTGACAATACTGGAGGCAACCGAGCAAGCGGAGGAGTAGCAACCCTAGTATACACATTGGTCTAAGCTGTATCAGCCAGAATAGATACACCCCTTCAGATGGTAGCGATATCTGTTTTCTTAGACGGTCTACCGAGACTTTCATTAACGATCTGCAACTGCTACTTTTCCTCTAAAACTATGGTACACTCGGTAGACCTTCAAAACATCACAATCCAAATAGTAAGCCCAATGGTGGAGCGAAGTCAACCAACAGGCATAGATCGATCATCACTAATATATTAATAGAGTACGATTTGTGCAGCCTCTCCCCACCTGATAACACACATTTCAACCTCGCCCATAACACTTACTCAACTGTTGACTTAGCACTAGTACCACCATTACACCCCCCTGAAACTTAAGTCTTCTGTTTATGACGACCTTTACTCCAGCAATCATTCCCCTGTATTTCAATTCGCCGGATATCATCCATCACCAACAATTCCAAGACCCCCACGATTTTCGTTTCACAAGACGGACTGGGCGGCATACACAGCCGGAATCAAAATCCCAGCTCCATTGCCAGTCCCTACTAGACAATTTAAGCACATTTTTTAACGCCATACTACACGCCGCCTGATTATCGATACCCACCTCTCACAATTTCCGAGCTGGGAGTACCGTGGTGGTACAAAGAGATCAATACCGCAATCCAACAGGGCAAACGAGCACTCAGAAAGTATAAATCGCCTAGGTCGCTATCTGACTTAATAGCCTTTAAGAAGTCCCGAGCTCTTGCCTGTGCTTTTATTCGCATCAAAAAACAAGAATGCTGGGAACATTTTATCTCATCCATCTCTCCGTCAACGTCAAACAGGGCTATGTGGAACAAAATGAAATCCATCAGCAGAATCAACAGTGTCCCAAAACGTGTCCTTCTCAGCATCGACGGCAGCCTAATAACGGATGAACCGGTCACCGCCAAAGTGTTTGCCAGCTATTTTTCCGCAGCATAGTTGCCAGAAATGTACCCCCCCCCCGCCTTCAAAAGCATGAAACATCATGCACAGCAACAGCCAGTGCACTTCCCATCTGAATCCAATAAATCATACAACAGTAACTTTACCATTTCAGATTTAAATTTCCAACTCAATTACCATACATCCAACACTGCTCCTGGCCCCGACTGTATTCACCCACACATGCTAAAGTATCTCCCAATTTCCGGCAAACCATTTCTCCTACATTTATTTAACTAAAGTTCCTAGGCCTAATATTTGATAAAAAATTTTCCTGGCACGCTCACATAGCTGAGCTCAAAGCCAGCTCCTTAAAATCCTTGTCTATCCTGAAATATCTATCAAATTACAAGTACAATATAAACCCAAAATTACTCCTTACAATATACAGATCAATTATCCTTTCATGAATGAAATCAACTTAATAAAACGGTGTAACAATTATCCAAATATTATTAAAGTAACATGCAATATTTTACTACTAGGAAAACTGTGTAATATTAGTTAAATCTGGTAAGATATACATTGAAGAGATAAAACAAATATTTATGTTATAATTACCAAGAACGTTATAAAAATAATGACAAAGTTAACACTGTGTAGTTTACTAATAACTGAATGTAAAGGAATAATCAGTTTAATTTCCTTCAATCCATTTTTATTATTTTTTATTTTTTCCTTTTCTTCTTCATATATACTATTAATATGTACCAAGGCCGTGTCCACGGGCCCCCCCCCCCCATGAGAACTGAAATAGTTATTATAAATACACAAAAATCTGAAAAAATCACAAATTTAAAATAAATATTGATGATTTTTTAGGATGTTCTTACCTACTTTTAAAAGAAAAAAGAAAAAATATGGTTCATATTTTAGGTACTTCATTAATACCTTATACAAATTTTTTTATTACGAGTATAATTAATAATGTATGTAATTTTTATTAATGTTCATATATGGGGTAATTAATTTATGTGAATTATTAATAGATATAAATCAAAATGATGGAAATTATTAATAGTACGAATATTAGTGAAAAATGTGTTATGAAATAAATATGCAAAGAAAATATTCACCCCCCCCCCCTTCCAAAATTCTGGGCACGGGCCTGATATGTACATATATTATATTTACACGCATATGTAACTTAATTTTCAAAAATTAATACAATAAGTGGGAATGTAAAAATAAATGAAATATGATGAGATTAAAATTCATTACGTTATGCTTGTGTGCAGATATAAAGTGAAATAGCACATCACAGCATTTAAGGCGATAATTTAAGTTTCAGATTTCTTATCGGAAATTAAATATTGTAATACTCTTAAAATTGTATATAATAACTAAATTGCACATGAAATATTTTCAACTGGAACAATAAGTTATGAATACACAATAAATCAATTCTGAACTAATGTTATTGAAGTTACAACCGATAAAATTTGAACTATAACATCTTAAGTTCTGATTATAAACAAAATTAAATTAGGAAACACTTGAGATGTATAGGTACATATTCTTGAACATAATTTTAACTATATTACAACATTAAGGTTCTTGTCATATAAACCATAACTTCACTAAATATAAGCTGAACTTCGCATAAAAATAATATTACAAAAGACTTGTCTGAAACATAACATTGTAAATGGGATATACGATTTTATGATCATATAAATCATCTCTATGCATACTATATTTATGTAATAATTATGAAATAATACCAACGCACAGTGTAGAAGAATAGTTTAAGTAAGAATATTTTACATTTGTTTTAATTAGTATATGGTATTAAGAAATACTGCTATTTTTATGTGAAAATTTAACATGCACTCCTCTTGGAAAATGCTAAAAATATAAGAAAATGGAATTTTAGTGTTGTTATATAATATTAATATGTGTAAAATAAGTGAATTTATTACTTTAGCCCAAATAACATTAAAAGAATCACGCCAACTATCAGACATACAATTCCTTTGAAACCCCCCAAAATAATATAAAACAGAAAAATATGATACATACAAGAACTAAGTATAGCATGGATTAAATAAGCAAAAAATAATTGATTTTATTACCAGCGATCTAATAGAAAATATACTAGTAAAGCAAGCGATAGTTTTCTTTTTTTAAATAGTCGGGTTACTGATTTTAATAGACCATTAATCTGTTCTTTATAAAAATATTTTCATTATTCGCACGGATATTTTTAAAATTGAAAAATAAAAGTTACCGATCAATTACTGGAGATATTTCGCTTTGGAACTATTAAAGATAACAAATCATGATTATTACGCTTTTTCGCCGATATAATAAGATTAAAAAATGTACGTGAGTAATGCATTTCACAGATAGAGTCGTTTTCAAAAATCCGAAAATGATAGAACATATTCTGTAAATTGCGATGTTGCAATTTGAAAGAGTAATTATTTATTAAAAATAGTATAATGTAGATAGCTATAACAAAAAGTAAGCACAGTGCAGAGTTGTATTGCAATTATGTAGGTACAACAACAATAATGTGGTGGTTGCAGATTTTGTAATAAATAATTATTTTTTATAATTGCAACATCGCAATTTATGGAATATGTTCTACCATTATTTTCGGATTTACAGTTATATAGTTATGAAAATAAAAAATAATATTTTTTATTTATACAAGTTTGTTTTTTTTAAAATAACGATTGATGGCACATCTAGACATAAATATGAATAATTGTGTTCAATTTTATGTCCATATGTTTAGTAGTTTTTTTTTATAATGGCTGGAACAAGAAATGCTCATTATGATCCATAAGTAGTCTCGCTTCGCTCGCCTAATAACATATCCTATTAGGCGGGTTTCAAAATTAATCTGAATATATTTTTTATTTTCCATAATTCTAAAATTTTCCTTTTCCCCTCCGAACCCAAAATTTAGATCTCTCTTAATATTTTTTTAATTTATGTTTTCCAAGTGTGTCTTAGCCATAACCACTATGAAAACACATCGTCCATACACACACGCACACGCTGTACATATACATATCCTATTATAAACCTTAAAAAGTAATAACTGAATATTTTATTTTTCAATCTCCAAAATTTTTTAAAATCATTCGTAATCACATTTTTATAAAAATACATGTTCAGTTTATGTGTTATTTAATTTATTTTTTTTTATTTCATAAATATTTTTCGCGATATATATATACGAGGGTCGTTCCATGAGGTGTTGGTCAACTGTATCGAGAAACAGGTAGAAAAAAACCTGTTAGTTTTATAAGACACATTGTGTTTGATGAAAACGCGGTAACAGAAACAGATCAGGGTTGCAACGAACATGTGTGTAAGAAAGTGCGTGTGTGAGAATTCTCGAGGATAACAGCTTGATTGTAAAAAAACATCGAAAATACTTGTATCTATCCCTGAACAATTGTCATTTCGAACATAAAAAGTGCGGTCTAAAAGTCGTTCATAATATTTTTTCTCTGTTTTAAAATTATCCCAAATATATTTTTATTCTTTCCATTGCACTCAAATGTACGCCGCAGACACTTGACGCTTTATTACTATAAATATATCTACACGTTCATTGTTATTATTCTTATCATAACATAGTTTTTCCGGAAATCGTAGAAAAATTCTCTTCACTCCGTTCATACCATACGATATATTTTCAAAATTCAAATGGTGTGTAATCGTTTTAGAATCAACTTAAGTATATTTTGTGATTGTACATATTTTTTTATTAGTATTTTAGGCAACACTCGAATTGCGCACCGGAAGTTTGCCGATATGAAATATAAAAAAACGAACGAAAACGTCACCGGGACCATAATCGCTGTTTGTTGGACTCAGTAGTTCTAAAACTGATGGCCGCTCTATCGTATAACATTTAAATGTTCAATGGCTTTCAACATTTTTACGCATCGTATACTTAAAAAATGAACTTTCAGAATTTTTGACGAGTTTAAAAAAATTAATAAAACTTAAAAAAAACATACTTCCTTAACGACAAAATAAAATTGAGTAAATAATATATCACATATTTTATTAATATATCTTAAACAAAACACATTTAAATCCAGGATTTGCAGCGTTTATGTTAATATGAGATATAGTATTAGTTATTTTATCTCTTTCGTTCTGCTTTATTTTTATTTATTTATTTTTGGTTTTCATTTCCCCGTTTCGACTTTTATGACGTTTTCTAATTGGCTTACTATGAAATAATGTTAGGCTTACCTTTATCTGTACACATAAGCTTTTTCAAATTTTATATCCGTCGAATATTAAATTCTCGTTAGAACCATTATGTGAAGTGCCTCATGAAGCGTGGTAGTAGGGATAGTATCGAGGAATTTAATGTAATAATAACACGAACTAAAACGCTCGTTTTAGTTTTAGTAGATGAATATTTTAGCGAATATATTAATATGTGTACATATACAGTTAAGTGCGCTTATATACGTATATATTTAATTTTAGTCATTTATAAATACCGTAAAGCAATTTGTATTCTAAAACCTTATGTTGGCGGGTCATAAATTTGATTTTGTTGAATGCAAAAAATATAAAGATTTGGATGAATGGGACTTGAACTGTAAAAATAATCTTTCAAATTGTAGACAGGCAATAACAAACAGTAATTACAATAGTCAAACGATGAAATGTATGCACTTAAATATTAGAAGTGTTCGTAAAAATAATTGGGATGAATTTGAGGCTATACTAGGTAATTATAAGTTTGATGTGATAGTCATAACAGAAATAAATATATTGGATTATGAACTGCACTTATATAACATACAAGGTTTTGATAAATTCGCAAATGGAGGAATACTCGTATTTGTGAATCAAACATTTAAGTATACATTAGGTAAATCTGACAATGAATGTTTTGACTATATATCTGGATCGATTCACTTTAATGATGGGAAAATAATGCACCTCATTGCGGTGTATCGATCGCCGAGCAAACAAAGCAAGGATTTCATTAGAGAATTTGACAAGCTATTAAAATCCATTGATGTAGATACTGATCTAATAGTTGTGGGAGACTTCAATTTTGATACGTTACGTCCCGCTGGAGCGACTGCGAAATTTTTAAACACTATTGCGAGTTATGGAGGCTTCGGATTAATTAACCTACCAACCAGAGAGCAGATTAGGAAAAGTAAATTAGTAAGTACATGTATCGACAACTACTTCATTAGATTAAAATGCAATTATATACTTGGGGGTGTGGTTAATTCAGCATTATCTGACCATTATATTATATACTGTGCTTTTGAAACTCAGTATAGCTCTTGGGATTGTTGTAACAGGAATACTAACATGAAAATTAACGAGAAACTTTTATACAATAAAATAAGCAATTTTAGATGGAAAGATTATGCAATTCTAGATGATCCTGACGAGATATACGACTTAATATATAAAAAACTGACGGAATTTTATAGGGATTCGTTGTCTATATTTATTGAGAGAAATAAAACATGGGAGTTGCCAATAAAAAAATGGATGAATATGGAGATATTAAAAAGAATTAAGGAGAGAGATAAGTATTATAAATAGTGGAAGAATCAAAGATCTAATAATAAATATAGAACTAGATATGTTAAATACAGGAATTATGTTAAAAAAGAAATTAAAGTATTATAAGTCACTTATTCTACATGACGCTACAAACACTAAGAAAACATGGAGAATAATAAATTCTATTATTAAAGGTTGTAATAGTAGTACAATAAATGACATCATTAATAAACATTTTGTCAAGTCGAAAGACATTCCAGATAAATTCTTAACCCAATATGTATGGAATCCTGTTACATGCTGTCACAGATGTAATTTAATAACAAATGAGAGACAAGCTAACTATTTAAACAAAGTGATCTTTTTTATTCCGAAAATTAGTGAAAACGAGATTAGAGAAGTAATAAATAAAATAAAAGACAATAAAGCACCGGGATACGATGGGATTAGGATTGTAGATATTAAAAGTCATATTAGATCGATAGGACCTTTATTAGTTAATTTAATAAATCAATCAGTAAAAAAAGGGAAAGTGCCAGATTTGCTTAAAATAGGCATAGTGCGGCCAATATACAAAAAAGGGAACTGTATTGATTCCTCCAACTATAGGCCAATTACTATCACCTCGGTAATTTGCTAAAATAGTGGAACACTATATTGCCAACCATTTAAGAGATTACCTAGAGAGAAATTAAATTCTATACCCACTGCAATTTGGTTTCAGAAGAAAGAAATCGACAGCAGAGTTGCTAAAAATTTTCGTTAACAATATATACGAAGGTCTAGCCAAAGGTAATCAATTTCTAGTGGTTTTTATCGATCTAAATAAAGCTTTTGATACTGCCAGCCATGATAAATTAATAAGTGAGCTGTGGAATATCGGCATTGCTAACAATCGAAATAAGTGGTTTGCGGACTACTTAAAAAATCAGAAGTTAAGGGTAAAAATAAATGATAGTCTCAGTACCGAGGGGGATTTAACGGCGGTTGTAGGGCAAGGAACAATACTGGCACCTTTATTATTTCTGATATATACAAATTCACTCTATAGATATATAAAATACGCGAAAGTATTTGCTTACGCTGATGATATTGCGTTGGTGATGGAAAATTCTGATATACAAAAAACGGAGGACTTACTGCAAAAAGATTCAAAATCTTTTGTAATTTGGGCGTATAGTCAAGGCTTTTCGTTTAATACGGATAAATCCAAAATGATGTACATAAGAACACCAAGCCGTTACAGGACTTTCATTCCAAAATTTCTAATTAAATATCACAATTGTAGTCATGCGAATAACTCTAATTATTGTAGTGATGATTGTATGATGTTACAAAATGTGCAAAAAATCAAATATTTAGGGGTAACAATTGATAGTACGGTAAGTTGGAAACAGCACATATTTTGGAACTAATAAAAAAGATCAGACAATCTTTACCGGTGATTTATAGACTTAGGCCATTGTTACCTTCAAAAATTCTAAGACAATACTATAATGCTCTGATAACATCGAGGATATCTTACGCTATACAAGCATGGGGAGGAGCAAAGAAAACTGAACATAAAAAAATAAACTCTATTCGTAAAAAAAGCTTAAAACTCATAGTAAGAAAGGATTTATGTCAAAGAAGGGGTAACCTTAATTGGTGGAAGGAAATGGAAGAATTACCGGCTAAACTGAGGGGTATTATTTAGTTATTTTATACGATTATAAGCTGAATCCTCCCGACCTTAAGACTAGGAATATAGTGAAGATAACTAGAGCTTCGTCAAAAATTACATATATATTAAGCCTAAAGGTATAAATAATTATATTGATAAAACAAAGGACGCTGTACTGATTAACTTGTTAGAGAAAATTCCGACGGATATTATAAAAATAAAGAATAAAAAAAATTGCCTCTCAGAAATTAAAAATTGGCTGTTGAGCAACTACAATGATTGCAACTAAAAGAGGTGGAAGGAGTATGTGATAAGTGATTTTTTCTTTTTTTTTTTTTTTTTTATCGTTTCCCAGTTATATATATATATTTTTATTTTCCATTTTTCTTACATTGGGTTTCTATACGAACTGCTATTATGTTTTTGCCTTGTTTTGTTTAGATTTTGAATTATGCGTTATGCTGTTATTTCTAGTGGAAATTTATATTACGTTTGTTTTTACTTTGTTTTGTGACACGTTTGTTAGTTAAGCGGTTAGTTGTATATGATCGATTGTAACTTTATTACAAATAAACGTTGTAACTATGATGAGAACCTACGGCGGTTGCTTTGTGGGTTCTCCATATGTTATTTAAAAAAAAAAAAAAATGTACGCAGAAATGTCTATTATTATAAAGTAGGAACTATTTAATTTACAATAAACTACAAATTACAAAAAATCGACGAACGAATATCATCTTGTTAAATTCAACTAACATTTAGTAACACTAACACTATTTATTTACATAATTATTATCAATGTAAGTTTTACTATTAAATTGTTTTAAATGAGATTTTATTTTAACTATAAACTTTTATGTGTTGTCATTTAAAATTTAAGTAGAATACTATATATTGTTTGATGGTACACTAAATAACAAAATTACGATTTTTAACAAATTTGATTTTAATTCAAATGACAATTTATAACTGAGACTGAACACTGATTGATGCGTAAGATAATCCGAATTGAAATTTCTGCAAAACTTGGTTCACTTAAACTCTAAATAACTCTTTATTATAATAATAGATGCTTAATTTGTCGAACTTGAAAATTTCATACGGTCATTACATTTGTATTTTATGTAAATTAATCAGCTGATATGAACGTATTTTGTATTAATGTGAAACACAAGCTTCATCAAACATAATATGCCGTGCGCTGAAAATTCTACATATTCGAAATTATTGTAATTAACACATTATTTTATATAATATTCGCGCAAAAAATTATTATATTTTACGCAACATTCCTTAAATGTGTACGTTTCTAGATTGTTAAAAATATTTAGAATAAGAACCGTACTGATAACGGAATGATAGCCTATTTTTCGCAAACCTTTAAGAAGGTTTTTTTCTAAGCAACCGAAATGTAGTTCCGTTATTTCAAATAGCAAACGTTTCATCGATATGATAAGACATTTTGAAAGTCACTGAAAGAGCGACTTCTACTCATTTTATTTCTTTATCGATTTTATAAAATCCGGAGTATCTTTTTTTAAACGGCGCGCAATTCGAGTTCTCAGCTGGCGGGCTATTTCAGCTCGGTGCGCAATTCGAGTCCGACTTGTCACTGTGTTAAGTGTTGGTGCGCAATTCGAGTGTCCCCGTATTTTATTATGTTTCTATAAAAATTCTAGATATTAGTCATATTAATGATTTATCTTCACATTGTACATACATGCTCATCTGCTTCCAAATTTTCGAAATAAGTATTATAAACAAATCCAAGTACACTATTTAAAATTTAAAAAATTACCTTATATCTCTCATCAAACAATTTATTTTTTAGTCTATTGTACATATTATTTTTGATCGGTTAAATTTTTTCCTCAATTCACAAGTGTCCTAATCGATAGAAAACGTATTGTTGTCTACATTCATGACGAATCCACTCCTTACAAGTACATCATGAAGTGAAGAAGAGGTATTAATAAAAATGAATGGGGAACATACCAAAGGAAATTCGAAATGAAAAAAATCTGGAGAGATGGAAAAACAAGGTTAAAATTTGGTTGATAGCATGGTGTAAAGAGTAATAGAAATAGTAACAAAAAAAAAAAAAAAAAAAAAGTATCGTAATACTAGTAATAAACACTTATAACATTGACGCTACGTTGATATGAGACTTGTTACTATCTCCAGTTTTAAGCTGCTAATGAGAGAGTGCTAGTTATATAAAAATTATATTGTATTATTTTTTTTTTTTTTTTTTTTTGGGCTTGGCCGACTAAGGGCAGCTACCCAGGACAATTGGACTAGATTAGAGATTCAATTTTAATCCGGTCAGAGATCGATGACAGAAAAGAGAAAAGAATAGGAACCACATTGGATGACGGCAAAGCTAAGATATAGGAAGATGCAGTGTTAATTAATAAAGTGTCTAGTTGTGCATCACGCGTTATCACTCGCTCGCTGATAAGAATCCGATTACAATTGTCTCTGGTTAGTCTGTCTTATTTATTTATCTTCGATTTTCGTTACACTAATCACCTCCGAATAGAATCGAATTCTTAGCTGTTGTACTTAACGGTGTTACCAGTTAGGAAATGTTAAATTATCGGACTTCTATCGTAACTGGCTAGGATACGGGTTTCAATGGCTATCCGACAGTTATTAGGTTCCACTATTTTACCTTTTTTGGTTGACTTAAGACCTAAACTTGGAGCTAAAGGCACAAAATATGATGGAATTAAGAAAACGATTACGGACCTTGTGTCGGAAATTAACATAGCGTTAGCTGAAGACATCAACCCAGTTAGTTCGAGCATAGACATGAATGAAATTACTAAAGTAATTCATGAAACTATTTATCCCGTTTTAAAAAGATTCGAAACAAAAAATAAACCGAGTTATTCGCAAATAACTAAAAATGATACCAAAAAAAAATATTACTTCAATTCAGAAATCGAAACTGGACAAAACTATTAAAATCTCCATTTCCGATGATTCTAAGAAATTAGATAAACTGAATAATATCGCTCCGGATAGTAAAACCTCTTCTGAATTAGTAGAAAAGGTATTTAAACAAGCTATCAAGCCTAAGGATCTTAAAGGCATGCCTATTTTCACACGTAAAAAGGATAGTTTGATGATAAAAACCACTAACGAAGACAAGGAAACAATTATAAACCGCTTGAATAATTTTGCTGATAAAGATACATTTAACTTTTCAGAACCGGCAAAAAGAATGCCTTACATTAAAATAACAGGGTTACCTTTTTCCTTTCGTTCTTATGATTCTGACCAAGTCAAAAACGAAATTCTTACTTCAATTCACCAGTATACTAACCTCTCAATCGATCGGAACGCTTACGTCAAAATTATCAAGAAGCAAAGGAATGAAAATACTTACTTGGAAGCGATTGTTCAGGTATCACCGGATGTATACAATTATCTAATTAAAGATGGATTTGTTCCTGTAGAATGGCGCTTATGTCGGGTCTACAAACATATTGATATTACCCAATGTTATTCATGTGGAGGCTTCGGGCATAGAGCTCGGCATTGCAAACTGGATATTGAAGAAAGAGGTAAAATTAAGGAAATCATTGATCGTGGACATTGTCCAAACTGTCACTTTTCAAATGTAGAAAGAAAAACAAACTTCAGTCTGGACCATAAGTATTACCAGTTTTACAAATGCGAAACTGCGAAAAGAATTCATTCAATTTTAGATAACTGGAAGGTAGATAATAAAGCAATTTATTCAGACCACAGTCCGATTCAGTTTAAATTATCAGTAAAAATGAATATTATTAATAGCTTAACGCATCGCATTATGAATTATAAGAAATTTAATAAAATCGTTGTAGAACATTCGCACTTAAACTAAATTTTAAAACTGCTAATGATTCCCACCAACTGAAAATAATGTTAGAAAATTTCCGTAACACACTTCATGATATTATTAGTAGCAGCACTGAAACGATTCAATTAAATAGGAATTCGTGGTGGAATATTAATTTAGAGATTTTACGAATAATTCTAAGGAAACTGCGCAAACGGGATCAACGCTCACACAAGCGGGGAGCTAATGATCACAATGCGCGCCTGGTTATGAATTTGGTACGAAAAATTTTTAATAAAGAAATGCGAAACGCGAAAACCAAAAATTGGAAAAAATTTTGTTCCGATTCGAAACTATGGGGCCTTCCTTACAAGACTATTTTCAAAAATAAACGCCAGTTACAGATTCCTCCGTATTTTTTTTTAGACCACAATAATCAAAAAATTTTCGATAGGGATTCAAAGATAAAGGCCCTTCTTGATCAGTTTTATCAAGTAAACTCAAACACAAATGGGGACGAAACCTTCTCATACAAGTTGCAAGAATTCCAGAGATTTAACCCCAGCGGCTTTAGTTTTAACAGCGAACTATTTATTTCCAAAGCGGAAATTAAGGATATTCTTCGCCGGACTAAAAATAAAGCTCCTGGCTTAGACCAGCTGACGAATAAATGTTTGAAGATCTTGAATTTCCACTATCCTAATTTACTTCAGAGCTTATTCATCGCTTTGTTGAGGTTCGGAGTCTTCCCGGAAGCTTGGCGAGCAGGAAGGACAGTTTTTGTGCTAAAACCCGGACGTAGTCCTAGTCTTCCATCTTCGTACAGACCGATTGTCTTGTTAAGCGCTTTAGCCAAGGTGTTTGAATATGTTTTGTTGAATCGTATACTGCCGGTTTTACCTCACGATGATCGGCAATTTGGATTTACTAAGTCCCGTTCCACGGCAACGCTTTTTGGCGAATTATCTAAGCAGATTGAGCGTGCGTTAAGTAAAAAGACTGCGATCGGCCTGCTGACGTTGGATATTAAAGGCGCCTTTGATAACTGTTCGTGGCCAGTCTTATTCCACAAAATTAGAGCACTCAGGCTCGATTATAGAATAATCTCAATTTTAAGACAATACTTAGATTCCAGAACTATTAAATTTATTTACGAACATCAAACATATTTTCGAAATGTTACTCGCGGATGCCCGCAAGGATCGATTTTGGGCCCGATTTTTTGGAATTTGTATATTTCAGACTTATCGTTGATGGAGTTCCCGTCGGCAGTAACCAGATATTTCTATGCAGATGATCTAGCATTCGCGGTCACTTCTAACCATCGTCCCTCCATTTGTAAATACTTCAAGATTACAATCAACAATATTTTAACCTATATGGAAAAACATCTTCTACAGTTGGACGAAAACAAGACTAATTTATTAATCATGCACAGGAAACGAAAAAGGGACTACTACAATTCGCTACATCTCTCTATACCGAACTTTAAAATTAATATCGTCGAATCACTGAAATATCTTGGTATTACATTAGACTGTCGCTACAGTTTTAATCAACATTTCAAAAATTTGTCCAGTAAAGCTACAACGGTTCTAAATAAATTGCACTCCGTGTCTGGACGCACGTATGGGATAAGCACTAAACACCGTTTAATAATTTATAATATGCTAGTTGTTCCATTATTCACGTACTGCGTATTTATGTTTGAAGAGGCTTTAAAGCGTAAAAGCATTCAGGAAGTACTAGTTAAATCCCAAAGGAAATTTCTTTTATTTATTCTCCGCGCGCATAGAACTACTTCCGGTGATGCGTTGCGAACAATAGCAGGATAATTGCCACTGCATTCCGTATTGCAGCATAAAATTTTGTATTTCAAAGGGTTAAATAATCTCAATTTGGAGTTGGATCTAAACAATAGATTTATTGAAATGCAAAATAGCTGGAACAATAGCTCAACTGGAAGATTAACATTTAGTTTCGTCCCCGAGGTTAAAACCAATCCAATCAAAATTAATAATATTAATACGTATGTGACGCAATTTCTTACTGGAAATGGTAGATTCCAAAGTTATCTGCACCGTTTCCATCTAGCAGACACCGATTTGTGTTCCTGTGGAGATGCTCCTGAAACTGTCACCCATATCGTTAATGAGTGCGCCAAATGGAAATTCTTGTTTAAAGACGTAAATTGTTTTCCATTAAACAACGATAATTTATCAAAATTCCTGCACGCGGCGAATTTTATCATGGCTTCCAAATATTCGGATGTTGAAGATTTTTCATTTAATGTATAATTTTATTTTAATTTTTATATTGGTTAATTTTTGTCTCTTTCATTTTCTTTTTATTGTTTCCAATCCATGAGGTGTTCATTTAACTGAAATACTCATGGCTATGTTTCAATTACTATGTATTTATGTTAAAAAAAAAAAAAAAAAAAAAAGATATAGGAAGCACTGTATGGAGTAGGATAATTCAGCTTTAACAGCTGAACGTACAGGATATTACGCTCGGAGGAAAAACTGGAACATTCAAACAGCACGTGGTCAGGATCACAAACGAAGGAACAGTCGCCAGAGTGCAAAGGACAATAAGGGGATGGGAAAGGAGCAAAACGATGCCGAGAGGATGGGAGCAAAGTATGATTGAACCGCAGACGGCAGATGGCAATGATGAAAAAACGTTTAAGAGTAGGAAAATGATAGAACCAGGAACAAGAAGGAGGTCTAGGCTGAATAGAAAGGTAAAATGAGTTAGAATTGGAAAAGGAGCAAGGATACACATCCGACCAAAGTCTGACATGCATTCTTTTGGAGAGGGGAAGTATGTTGTGACCAGGAATCTTTTTAACAAAATGTGGAGAGTGTAACGCTAAGCGTGCTAAGGAGTCCACCGTCTCGTTACCATCAATACCCGCATGACTTGGAACCCAAAGCAGGTCGATGGAAATGGAATGGGAAATGGAAAAGATGAGAGAACGTATACGGAAAACAATAAAATCGAGGGAATATGAGGGAAAGGGAAAGGATATAGCCTGAAGAGCACTTTTGGAGTCTGATATAATTAAGTATCTATCAGAAGAACGAGTTGAGGAAATAAATATAACGGCTCGAAGAATGGCATAAAGTTCTGCGGAGAAAATGGAGCAAAAAGCCGGGAGCCTGAAGGATTGAGCGGAATTATTGGCTGAAGAGAAAAAGGGCTACTCCTCCTGAACTCTTGGAACCATCAGTAAATATTAATGAATGAAAAGGAAACGAGGAATTAATAAGAAAATTAAATTCTTGATTGGCAACTGCGGGGCCAGAAGTTTTGGATGATGAAGGAAGAGAAAAGAGTTTTGGAGGGTGAAAAAACACGAAGAAGTTAAAAATAAAATAAGGAAGTTTACTGTGGGAAATAGTATAGGAGGAGAATTTGTCTAAACGATGAGAAACAAGGGCTAAGATAGGACATTTAGTAGGAGAGAAGCGCCATTTATGAAAGATAGAGAGGTATGTGAGACGAATCTTAGAAAATGAGATGGGAAGTCTTTTTACAAGGAAACTGTATCCTAAATGTGATCGTCGGATGAACAACGGTTTTACATTCGATTCAGCAAGAAGAGCTGGAATAGGAGTGGAATTAAGCGCCCTTAAGCAAAAACGAAGAACCAAATTTTGTGTTAAATCCAGTTTGGAGAGGAGAGATTTTGAGGCATTGCCATATATGAAGGAACAGTAATCTAGTTTAGATAATATGATTGATTTGTACAGCAGGATTAGGATTTGAGGATCACCGCCCCATCTCGTATGTGACAGGACCTTGAACAGGTTGAGTCGTTTGCGGCAAGAAATATTAAGGAAATTAATGTGCTCAAAGAAGGACAAGCGGCTATTTAGAAACACTCCAAGATAGCAAAAACAGTTGACTAGGGAAATAGGAAGATTATTCAGAGAAACATTGACAGTGGCTAAATTGTAAGGAATGGGGATGACAATAAATGTGTTCCAAGAGGATGGAGTACTGCATGTATCAACAAAGGAATTAAACAACGAATTCAGGAACTGAAGAGCACTGTCAGAAAGATTTTGGAGAACAAGGTAAGGAATTCCATCAATTCCTGGTGAGGATTTAGACACCTTATGTAAGGCAAATTGGAGCTCATTAATATGAAAAGGAGAGGTAAGAAAATGAGGAGAGAGGATAGGAGTAGACAATAACATCGTTTCCTCGAGGCATGGAACATAAGGAGGGGCAATTGAGTCGATAAAGATAGAAAGGTTGTGATCAGAGAGGAAGTGGTTAGATTATTGTAATATATAAGTTATCATATTAAGGTATTGTAATAGGAAATATTATTTTAGATGATGGTATAATTGTAATATAAATGATAAATAATGAGAGTGTGGATTTAGTAGTATAGTAACATACATGGGCGTCGTCAGCGGGGGGCAGGGGGCAGCTGCCCCCCACCGGAGCCTTGAAACTTTTTAATCAACTGGCCATAATGAGTATTCATAGGCGCGTAATCATGAATAATTTGCCAGAAACCCACGAAAATTATGTTTTAATTATGATTTTATTCTTGTTTAATAAAATATTAAGCCTTTACAACTTATAAATCTTATTTTTTCTATAACTCATATCCTTTTTCTATCATCTTGCCCCCTCCCCCCTAGCCCATCAGCTGGCTACGCCCTTGGTAATATATAAGTTAACACTTTTTATGCTGTAACAGAAAGTAGTACCTAAGTTAAGTTGATGTTATATTGTACAAATAAATGATATAATTATGTTGGGAACCTACAGACGGGCTAGTGCCTTGTAGGACCCTCAAATTATTATTAAAAAAAAAAAAAAAAAAAAAATTCTTTAATTACTCTTTAGCATCAAATTATAGCAATATTTGTAATTTTTTTATTTTCCATGCATGACAAAGGCAATGGAATCACTGCATCTATGTATGTGACACCATACACCTCCACAACCTATCAGATTTTTTTTAAAATATTGCATGTTGTAATAATTTTGTATCTTACCTTAGTATAAATGAAACTGTTTTATAAGAACTACAGAATTTACAATGCAAACACAAAATACAGATATAATTAAAAATCAACATTAACAACTGTGCTAATACTGGTATATAGGAAATCATAAATCAATTTCACAGTGAGTTAATAGTATGTTGAGAGTTAAACCAAACAAATAGTTGTGTGATGTATTCATCACGGCCAGGCCATTAAGGCAATTTTCTACTATCATCCTTTGCACCCAGGCTTTTATTCGACTCGAGCTGCTAAAGGATTACTCAACAGTATATGTTGCGCACGGTAGAGCGATCAAAATTTTTAAGGCTTTATGTAATATTATGGAATCATATTCACATTGACAAGTATATACATAGGAAGCATACATATGCATTTCAGATCTCATTGTGTAGGACGGGAATCATAAATCAGAATATCTGTTTAAATTATTAGGTATTTGATTAAAAAGTTTCGAGGCTCCAGTGGTGGCAACACCCCTACCCCTCCTCTTAGTGTTGCTCATGTATATGTGTGTATATGATACATCATAGTAACATTTTGTATGACATGATTTTGCTGGACAAATTTTTAGAATCGTATTTAAAAAAATTGACATTTTAATTGTAATGCTTAATAGTTTGATGTGTAATAAACAAAACGTAATAATTTCAATTAGCTTCTATTAAAATTAATTTTGTAAGCCGAAAGCCAAAAGCTAAAAGCTGAAAGACAACCATTTTTAAATGTCATAAGCTTAATTCAAAAGCCATATTTAAATTTCCATAAGCTAAAAGCCTAAAGCTTAAGCTATATTCAAAATTTAAACAGTCAAAAGACGAAAGCTTAAGCTGTATTTTAAAAAAGCTAAATTAAGCTTTATATTTGGCTTAAGCTTTTTTTTTAAATTTCTTAATTTTGCATTTTTGATATAATTATTTGCATAAGAAATTGTTTTTAAAAACTTTTATTTTTGTGCGTAAAGAAAAAAGCTGAAATTTCAGTAGTAATACTTAATAGTTTGATACATAGTAATTAGTAAATGATTTTAATCAACTTCTATTTAAATTCATTTCGTAAGCCGAAAGCTGAAAGCTTAAGCCATATTTTAAATTTAAACAACCAAAAGCCGGAAATATAACCGTCTTTAAATTTTTAATGATAATATCAACTGTTCTTGTAAACGTTAATTAATAATTTACTGTTTCTAAAAATTAATAATAATTTTCAAAATATGGAGAATATATCGATATATTTAATTACATTAAGAACGATAATGTGTATTATTTTTAAAAAAATATCGATATATCATTAGATACTGATGGAATGATAACAGGTGGATGATACGGTGAAGTTAGAATGTTTGAAACGTTTTATTACCCTTAAGTTTTTGTAATATTTAAGAAAATGGATTTAGAAAATGAAATGATTTCAATCTGTTATAACGTTAGTGATTTAATTATATTACTAATTTTTTGTATATACTTTTCTTTCATGTATTATTAACAAACTTATTTGAAATATATTTAAATTTCGAAAAAAGTTCCGCTCATTCAATATAAGTTGATTCATGTATTTCAATACAGTTTTCGAAAATTAAAATCATGATAACACATCTTTACTTCACAATTGATACTGTAAATCCTAATAAAGATTTGCTAATTCTTCAAGTAGTAAATATTAATTATTTCGTTGTTTCTACTACATTTTCTAATCAGAAAGTATGTATAAGGAAAAAATGTTATTCTTTTTAGACGTTAAAAGGAAAAATACTGAAACTTGAAATCGAATTTCGAATTAAAATACATATAAACTTCAAAACTTACGTAAATGATTAAATAAATATGTAAAATGAATTTCACAGAAATAAACTCTTCTTTAAACATCTCTCAGCCTTTTTATGAAACGGTGTTCTCATATCGTACTGTTAAATAATCGCCTTTTTAAAAATATAATCTATTTCTTATAAATCAAAACATTTGTGTCCCAAATTATTAATGAATACTTTGTAGATTCGATTGTAACCGATATTTTGATTTTCAGGTGAAATTGTTCACTCAGAAATGTCACAAGGGACAAGAATCTAGAAGAAGTATGTATTATAAAGATTCATTATTAAATGTTATCAAATTTGTATAATATAGTATTGAAATTTAAATAAGCTTTTCAATAACGATTTTCCCATACGAAATAGTTGAATTTTAATTCATGTTTAGCAATAGCACGCTTTTATACTGCGAAAGTTACATATTTTAAACTGTGCTATTAGGTTTTTCAAGGAAATACATTGATGACAGTCAAGGTACTCGTCCATTATACGTGAGTAACAATTTACATAAGAGAAGGAGTATACTTTTAAATCATAATGAAGTTGTTAGTTCGAATCAGAGAAAATTGAATAAAATCAAAACACCTTCGGCAGTTTCAAAACCACAGTAAGACTAATTTCACATATTTTGTTATACTTTTTGTACGTATATTTTATCATTTAGATATAATTTAACATTTTTACTCGAAATGAAGTTGTGTTAAACTTTTTTTTTTTGAAGTTGGACATAGATGAATAATACCCTGTTCTTTTTGGATACAGTACTAAATATTAGGCAAAATTAAGAATACGTAATATATAAATATGATTAGAGTAAGAATGATAGTTTTTTTGTCACTATTTATTGTACGTGTGATGTTGACTGGTATTAAATAAATTATTTGTAAAAAAAGATTTTTATCATTCGATTGATTATGAAATGTGATGAGTTTCATCATATCTACGTTCACTTTTCTTCGGTTATTACGTATAAACCTGCCAATTTCATGAATTTTACTTACATATTTATGTTGCATATTTAAAAATTACTTTTTAAAAATATCACTGGTGGGAATTAACAAATATTCACGTAATGTTTTTTTGTTTTTTTTTATTATTACAATATTGCTTAAAATAATAATCAGTATTACAATGATCATAGATAATGACGTTCAGGCTATGAACCTAAAGAGTTACATACGGTATGTATATAATGCATATTAATTCTAAGTAGTTCTCTGAAGCAGGCTGTTGAGGTGTAGATGTTTTAGCCGCCGTTGTGTAGTGTTATTTGTCAAAGAGACAACAAGAAGGTTGATGTGTCCAGTCAAGCGATCATAATGTTAACTACTAAGGAAGTTTATTTCCTCAATCACCGTGGGTGTTCGTAGATCATTTTGAATAATGCTGTTGCGCACGACATGGTGCATCGCATAAACGTTGCAGAGATTTGTTATGAAATGCCTGAACTTTCTTAAGATTAGAATTGGCTGTCGTACCCCATAGCTGGATACCCCATATCTCCGAGAAGGCACAACGACTTGTTTGTATATTAGCAGTTTGTTTTCAAGTCGGAGTTTACTTTTTGAGCGAAGTAGCCAATCCAGCTTTTTTCATTTTGTAGTGACTAATATATTTTTGCCAATTAAGTCGTTTGTCGAAGTACATGCCGAGGTAACGAACTTGACCCAGTTGGGGAATTATTGTACCGGCGTAGCTGATATCTGTGCATATACCTCTTCTCAGTGAAAATGGACAGAAAAAAGATTTTTCCGAGTTTACTGATATATTCTACCTTTTGGACCATGGGACAAATCAATTAAGATGGTCTTATGCTTTACTTACAGCTTATACTGGGCAGATTGAGTTAACAAAGAAGGCCGTATGGTCCGCATACATTGCGATTAAGCCACTGCCATCAATTGGCAATGATACATTATCAGTATACAAGGTGTAAAGTATTTGGCCAAGCACGCTGCCCTGTAGAACTCCAGCCCTGATAGCCTGAATAGATGACCTAGTATCGCGTACCTGTACATAAAATATTTGATTGTATAGGTATGATTGGAGTAAACGAGTAAGTGCTGACGAAGTATTCATCTTGAGTTTCTGAAGAAGTCCGGTCCACACCCTGTCGAATGCTTATTGGACGACTAGAAATATAGCTACACAGTTTTGCTTGTTTTCAAGGGCTGATAGAATGTATTGAATAACTTGGTGGAGTTGTTCGATGGTACCATGTCGTCCTTGGAAGTCGAACTAATGGTCAGGAATCGCTCTCGTTCCTAAAATTTCCATCATCCTGGATAACATTATTCTTTCGAATATTTTAGAGAGAGTGGGAAGGAAGCTTATTGGTCTTCAAGTAGCTTAGCTATATGACCATCGTATATTTCTTTTCTGTATATTCTTCTTCCAGTGTCATCGTAGTTTGCTGTTCATGACCTAATTGTTTCACTGTAGTATTCGTAACTAGTTTCCATCAATGGTTACTATCTTCAACCAAACGCTTGCAGTTTCCTTGAGAAACTCTCTAATTGTATCAGTTAACCTTTTACAACTCCTTCCTCCACTGTTGGCAACGGTTTATTTCTATTTTTCTTTAAACTGCAAGAATTCTCAAAATCCTTCTGCAAGTCATTTTCCAAAAACGTTAATTCATCTTTTTTTTTATGATACGGATTATGTAGATTTCAGATGAATATTTGAAAATTAAAAAGACTGCAGTGCACAAGATACATTTTTACAATATTAATAATTGCTGTATATTTCCATATTATACCACGTCACTTCTAACGTGCTATGTCAATAAGATTCTTTTTTTTTTTTTATATCGGGTCAAAACTTCTATGATCTTTTATAAATGAAACAAAGCATGCATATTGTTCTAAAGTTTTGTAGTTCTAATTCCGACTTCTCATTAACTTTGCCTGTGATCAAGTTTCAAATTGTATTTCCCACTCATATCTTCCGGGCTTTTTTTGGAACAATTTCATTTCCTTGCTGCTACCTGTATATTAATTTAAATGTAATTGGAAAGTTGAACAGTTTTGCGCTAACATAATTATAAGAATGCATTTTATTACTTTAATTAACCCAAAATTACGGTAATTTTGTCCTATGTTTCTGTAAAGTAACTGGTTTTGTTTTATATTGACTGTGACCAGAGTCGTTTGAAAACTCCATATTTTTCTCCTCTTAGATAGCTAAAAAATCAATTTTGCAAAAAGTAACTTTGAAAACGTACTCAAACATGATCCACCATATTTATAATATATACAGTAGAAATCGGTTATAACAACTTGAAGAGAATGAATAATTTGGTCATTATAACCAATTTGTCGTTATATCCGATATCAAATACAGCACTTTGATTTTTTAATGTCCAAGATTTACTGTTACCGAAGAGTTGTCCTATTATAAAACTTTCGAAAAATATTTTACAGAATAACTTTTTTCATTTATTAAACAAATAATCTTTTATACTAACTTTCAAGCTTCTTCCATATAAATAATCATTTATTTATAATCAGAGATACGCATCTTTTTCAATAAATTGTAAACCATAAACACCAAATTTTTTCTTTATACATAAAAGTTGCAATCATGAAATAATAAATTCTAAATCAATATAAATTAAGTATGGAAAAGAGAAAAAAATTACTGATAGTTCATTTTTTTTTAATTTTTGAAGAAATTTGTAATTCCCGATTTTTTATTACAGCGAGATGAGTAGTACAGCTTTTTTCAATTTTTTTTGTAACGACCTGTACCAAAGGTTGTTATCTGTTTCGTTAATTTTGCAATAAGCATTTAACATGTTACTTAACAACTTAAGTAGAACAATGAATGATACTGTGTCTGTTCCATTCTATAAAAATTTATTTTTTTGTGCTCTTTTTCAATTTATCTACAAGAACCTTTCGAAATTAAATTTTGTGTCATCAAGTTGTTATAAGCGATAATTATTTATTTATGTACCAAAATCTTACTAATAATAACTGATTTTTCATTATAATCATTGTCGTTGTAACGATAGAGGTTAATGTATAGTTTTATGGAATTTTGTGGGTTCTGGCAATCATCATCTCTATAACCAATTTTTACTATATTAAAATTGTTTTTTTTTTTTTTACAATTTCGATCAATTCATATATTTTTTCCTACTTTATTTATCTTTTTTAATATCCACCAAACATGTTTCAAAAACTAAGTAAAATAATTTACATACATCGTTATACATAAATATTTATGATAAATATGATTCATTTACATCAGCATTATTACAGCGCAATATGTATAATTAAATGATATAAACTTCAATGTAATAAAATATAATAGAAATATAATTTATCCCTTTAGAATTATTTAATTAAAAAAATAAAAAATACATTTCAATCACGATTTTTCTTGTTTATTTATTTTTTTTCTTTTGTATAACATCGTTACATGTGTTGATATTTATGTACTTATTTCGAAAAATCTTCTTTCATATCGTTTTATATTAACCTGATATGTTTGTACGATACATAAATTCGTTTTAAGGGATATTCCGTTACAAAAGTTTTGCGATTTTATTTGTGAATATTTTGGATGTAACAGTAATGACTTAAGAGAGCATTTGGATGTTTTAAAAGAAACCATTAGCTTGATTTTGAAAAGACATAGTAAGTGTGCCCTTGATTATTATAGAAATAACAATTTAAAATTATTAATTTAGAATTCTCTAAAGAGAATACGTAACATATATATAAATATCGTTTTTAATATTCAAAAATTTGAAATTATTCCTTTACCTTAACTTAGTTCATATTGCTTTTCGTAGAAGTTCAGGCATCTAACGAAAATGTTGAATCATTGACTGTTCGTATTTTTAAAATACTCATCGGCCGCAAAAGTGTCTCTACCAGGTGTAAAGCAAATCTTGTTCAAATGTTTGGAAAAATTGGCGAACAAGATATAAGCGATCTACTGTCGGTAAGAGTTTTATTGATTTATTTGAATTCTTTACTAGCTCCGTGTAAAAACGGACTTTATACCTTCCCTAATTAGTAATAACTGATCTTTAAAATACAAATGTTTTTTAACATTTAATCAAAACCGAAGCTACTCTCGTATGTTTCAACAATTACAAAAAGTAATTGATTCCATCGTCATTATAATCAGATGTAGGATTGAATGAATATCCAAATTAAATATAAATTAAAACCGCGAATCCGAATTAAGTTGCAAGCGTCATATATAAATGATGAGAACAAATTAAAAGACATTGAGTTTCATTAAAATCATATATAATTCAATAGAATTTTTTTTCTTTAGATTTCTTAACGTAAATTATCAACAAGACGCAATATACTATAAAATACAAATAAATTCAGTCGATTTTTTTTGCATCGGATGTTATGTTCAATATAAGGTATTTACATTACAAATTTTCTTTCCTCATTTTTTGAAAACAGTTGATCTGGTTAAAAACGTATAGTAGAAAATTAATCAATTACATTGTATAATTTATGGATTTTTAAAAAAATGAAACATTACAGAAAAGCAGATAAATGTATATTTTCACTGTTTTCTAAAAGGTACATTCGAATTAATTAAATCATACGCAAGAATCGTAATTCTTCAGTGTGTGTATATATATATATATGTGTGTGTGTGTGTGTGTGTGTGTGTGTGTATTTAACTGAATTTTTCAGACCTAACCATGGGACCCCCAATCCTAATCGCAGGTGTTAGTCTTTTATAATTTTATAGAAGAGTCAATTTTAATTAGCTATGTTACTTTTTTAGAAATTTCTAATTATGGTCATTGTACTTCCGTTTCATAAAAACCGGGTGGCAAAAATGGGCATATTAATGTTAATTTGCTTCTAAGTGTCCTTGTTCTCCTTCGATGTCAGTACGGTTATGGCGACGGTTTGCCAAAATGCTTATTTATAATAAACTCTGTGAACAAATTGTTCGAGTGAAATTACATCAAAACCTAACTAAAACCTTAAGGATACAGACCCAACCCTCAGTCGTATTGTTTGATTCTGAGTATCGTGACTATAGTAAAACCCCGCTTAACCGGTCTGGTCGGGACCGAGACTTGGCCGGTTTATCCGAGGTTCCTGTGAGAAATTGATTTTCCTTCAAAACGAACCAACAGATTTCATCAGGTATCATGAATAAACAAGCAAATATGTAAGACATTATTGCAACTCATTTTATTGGACATATGTCGTAACATAAATTAATACAAAAAAATTAAACACATGAATTTGAACTTAGTGGAATGAGACTGATTTAGGTATTAACTATTATGTATGCAATATTCGCTAAGAGAGAAAGAGGGAGAGGAGCAAGAAAAAAACTTTGTTCCAGCGATAGGCCGGATAATCTGAGGCCAGTTGAGAGAGGTTTTACTGTACCTATTTGTACATTCTGGCTGTACAGAATAGGTAGTGCTCACGGCAATTGTTATACGCAGCGCGACTGTACACACGGCAAGACTACATTCGGAACTGATTGTGGCCACTTGTTATTGCCCTATAAGTGCAGTCCCTGCCTGTCTACTAATTATTAATTTTGTAGAAATTCCTTTCTGTGTTGATTAAAATAAACTCTATTTACCCTGACGAAGTGACGTAGCAGAGTTTTAAAATTAGATTTGTTTACCATAAAAGTAGACTAACCAACATCTGCAAATTGTACTAACAGCAAATAATTAAAATTATTTTCAAAATCGTAGAACTGCAAAGACAAGAAAAATGATATGAAAGTTTGCTCGTACGTTATTATTGCCCTGAAAATATAAGTAATCCGGTAACTTCCCCTCGCCACATCAGCAACTACAAATTTATCAGTATATTTGCGTTCTTTTAGATTTATTTTGAAAAACAATTAAGTTTTACAAAATATTAACATATTTCAATATTAAAATATTCTGTTAAGTATTCAGATATTTGACTTTCAGATCGAAAAATATAAAAAAATAACATTTATATTACCAAAATTAAGTTACAATAATTGTATATTATCAAAAAAGAAAGAAAAACTGTTTTTTTACTATTTTCTATAATTAAAATGTATTTGTTCACTTTACTTAAGCAAATATGAATAATTCTAAGCTTCATATTACTTGTTTTCTACATGTGCTTTGAACGTAATTTTTGTTAAAACCACGTACGATTACAGCCCAATGTTCGATTAAATTTTAACTGCCACAAAAAAAAAAACAAAAAAAAACATCAGTTTTTCTTTAAACTCGTAACAGTAAAATGTCTTCTAAGGACTTCGTTAAATTTAAATTCCGCACTTAATCACGGTTTTCAAAGTTGCTTGATTTTCGGACTTATGTTATATATTCAAGATGCGATTAAAAATAAAAACAAAAATTTTTAATTTTTTTAAAAAATATTTGTTTTATCTTTTTCAAATTAATCTCATTTCAGTATTATACATTTATTTCATTATAGCTTTTAACACAGGGGTGAATCGACTCTCTACGATCTTGAGTTTGACTTATAGGTTCACTTCTATTATATCTGTGTTTGAAAAACTACATCCTTTAAAATACCCTTTTAGGTTTAAGGAGTAGAAAAAGTAACGGAAATCCGGAACTGAAAATAATAATAGGCGTAGCATTGCGAGATGGTGTTGTATCTCGCCAATAACTCTTGGATGAGTAAATCAACGTGTGCTGGCTCATATTCACGATGCCAATTGTAAAAACTCTTTCTCCATAATTCAAGTTGTTTTTATCAGATTGATTCACATAAATTGCGTAAAATTTCTAAGTAGTATACGTCGTTTCGTTGACCGGTTGGTTCGACTGAAAGAATTCGTGATAAACTATTTCATTACAATCAACGAAAATAGTTAAAAGAACCTCTACGTTCGATTGAGCTTGAAGTGCTTTCTCGAATTCATCAGAAAACTTCCATGTACGCGACTGAACATTCGTTTCAATGTCGTAACCAAAGGCCTTTTTTTAACATTTCAAATACTTCGCCTTAATTGATTCCGTTTTTCGTAATAACTTAAACGAATTTTCAAATTTGAATAAAGGATTATTGTTCTGTTGTTTAAAAAGCAGTTGTTAACTGAAGCTGAGTTAAAGTGAATGTTTCCTGTTTTTAGATAACTTATACCAATTCATTGAACATCAAACATTCTTACAACATAGGCGACGATAATTCTATATTCCTAAAACAATCATTAATTGCCCCAACAACACTTCTGGTTAAAATCAACTGCTATAACGTTCATTTTGTTATGCACATCATTTTTCACTCGGAATTTACTTTATCAACGGCAATAATACTACCTGTTTAATACAAAATTTGAAAAAATATTTCCACGGTGTGAAGTTAGACGATTAATCTGATTTTTTGAAAAATAATATTTGTAAAACAATTATTCTATGAAAAATTTAATTTATATTTTAAACGAACTTGTTGCATTTCGGCGCTTTTTTTATCAGAATAAAAAGTAGTACAAATATATCATCACCGCAGCCTCAGAATCTGGGAAATTTGTTTATGGGTTCGCTAAAAGCTGAAAAAGATAGGGAGTCCTAAAATGAATAATTAGGGAAAAATTTACAATACTTTTTTTCGTAACTTCCCGTTAACTTTAAATAAATACCGTGAAAATACGGAGTAAAAGGTATTCCTGGTAATTTAGACGTTCGTTACTCAAAATTTAACCATTGACTGGGAAATTAGATCGACTATGGAAGGCAACTAACTTTTTTTCTCATAACCATTATCCCTATTCGGCTACATCATTTTAAGATTGAACAGTGTCTATTTTTGCCCTTCTAATTATCAATGTAAGGCGAGCGAACAACTCCTAGCTAGTAATTGGTTTCCGTGTACCCGTACATTCATTTTCTCACCAAATTCTAATTTTATTTATTATTTTTATTTTCTATTTCATATCAATGTGATGTGAACATTATATAATGTCAAGTGCTTTATACTATTTTGTTTTAAGGTATTTTCAATATACTCGAAATTATTCAGTTCGAATAACTTCTTCGTTTCTGTTTTAGGCTATGAATAATGTGACAGCGGATTTTCCACTCGAACATATATTGTACATGCAGGAATATTGGGATGAAATTGTTGATGAATATTTTAAGCACGATCGGCAGTCAGAACAGATATCGGCTACATCTTACCGTGAACCGGAAATTTTAGATTTAAATGCAAAATCGATTAGAATAATTAAGAAAGAAAAGTTGCAAGTGTCTGAACTGTTGCAAAGTATTTGCTGCGCAACGATCGACAATAATGAGTTCAGTAAAACACGTAATTCGGAAGAACGCTTAAACGTCGGTGAAAAAGTGGATGGTAATCATTTCTGCGGAAATACGTCGAAGGAAATGTCAACCGATGATAAAGTAAATAAGCACGATAAAGACAAACTGATTTCCAGCGAGGAATTATCCATAATGCTGCTGTATGCGCAAATGCAGTTTTTAAAGTCGATCACTATCGAGAAACTTTACCGTATGCAATGGTATATATTATATCGAAAATTGGCATTAGAATTATTCGAAATGAAAAAGTCGCTGGAACACTGTCAATCTTCTAAATGTGAACAAAAAATCGGTACCAATCAAATTGAGTCCGCGACAAAATGTATTTCCAGCGCTAAGCATAAATCAAACACGGTAACGGCTGATCGTTGTAAACAAGCGGTAGTACTATCTGATAGTCATTCCGAAACGGGCTCCGTGACGAACAAGTTATCATCTGTAATCGATAAAAGATCCTCCGAACAACCGATTTGTTCGACTACTTCTTCGGTAACGAGGTGGTCGTTAAATAATGACAATAACTGTTGGTTATTTTCTGTAAAATCGCGACATTTACAATTATTATCGGTCTCTTTGAAATATTTGATCTCGTGCGAAATTAAGCAACGAAGGAAAATAATCGAATTTTTCTGTCAAGCGTATTTGAACATTTTTCAAAAAGCGCTACAGAATAGGCTAAATATCGTGTGCGGTATCCCGGACGAAATACCAGTCAACAAAGAAGACAACGAAGAGGATTCTTTTCGAATTATTACGGTGAGGATCTGTTCGTTAATTCACAAATTACTACTTCCGTAGTTTAGCTGCTGAAATAATAATAGACGGGCCAAAATTAGAAATTGCTTTGGTATTATTCAGAGCCGGGAATTTTAGGCGTAATTGAAACGCGATATTGTTGAATTGATTTATTGCAGAATAAGCGTTATTTGTTACCTGTTATTTATCTTAGAGTTTAGAATTTAAAATCAACTATTTTTCTAAGGGAAAAAAGGCAGCTATTAGAATGAGATTTGGGGAATGGTATTTGGAAAAAAAAAGTAATTGGATCAATTTTTGAAAAATATTATTCGTTACTGTAAGGGAAATAAAATGATTAAATCCAGCTGTAATGCTACTGTTGCATTAAATTAACTTGTATTTACGCTTTCTTGACTGAAATTTATGGTATCGTAGGGTTTATAAAAAGAATGTAAATCACACAAAAAAAAAAAAAATTTTTGCCGCTATTTTTTTTTTTTTTTTTTTGTTTTCGGCTTTGGTGAAAAACATTACTTCATATTTCTGCTCTATGTCACAGCGTTTACCGCGTGCGTGCCAGTGCAGTCAAGGAAAAAAGAAAAAAAAATTTATACGAGCCCTTACTTTTTAAACGTGTCTCGTACAACAGAAAAGAGGAAGTCGGTTCGTTATAATTTATATTAGCGAAAACACTTAAATTACACTAGAAATCACGCTTTATCGTGTTTCGATTATATAATTTCGAATTCTTTGACGTCGTAGAAATGTAAATAGAACTTGCGGTAAAATTTGAACGTACTCTTTTACCACTTTTATTTTTAACTTCAAACTTCCCTCGAAATTCATTGTAAATCTACGAAATACTTTTTACGCGCGCAATCTGTCTCCAATACACACACACACATCCTTCAAATATTGAATATTTTCGAAATTTTGTCTTTTCATATGTATAACTTTTAGTTTTTTACAGTCTCGTTGAACTAATCTACTTAAAATACATTATTTTTTCGGGTAGAAAAAATTGACAGGGAAATCTATCGCCAAATTCGGAAAGAGTCAATCAGTTACGCGAATCTTTTCATATTCTAGATATTAATGTTAAAATTGATCAAAATTAAGTTAGCAAATTACAACGAGCATTAATTACACTTTCCGAATTCAGTCTAATATAATTATTATTCGAAATAGTTTTAATTTTTAAAGTTTTATGTAAATTTAAATATAACGGTTGGTAAAACTGTATTTTCTATTTTTCAGTATAATGAAGATTGGTTTTTTAAAAATTTTCAATTGTATCTGAAATTGGATATATCTTGTGACGAAACTCAATATCTTGCCAAACAAGTACACAATATTTTAATCGATCCAAATTTATCCGATGAGCAAATTAAATATCTGGTATGTATCTTTTTATTTTTACTCGTTAATGGCCTAAGGAATCATTTTATACATGATAAATCGTGAAATTTTTTTTTTATATATTTCTATCTGATTTTATTTATTTATTTCAATTCATTCGGACTACATAAAAATAGGACACTTTTTAATTTTTTAGTGGCCCTATATCAAGAGCGTAAATTAAATAATGTGCGAATTTATTTGTTGTAGTTGTCGAACGATTTTCTTATCGAGAATGCAGAATTAATTGATTTACTACTGAAAAATCGTACCAATATTATGTTTAGTCATTACAAAATAAATGCAAAAATGATAGACGTTCCCAAAAGTAAGTAAACGCCCTTCGCAGGTTAAACAGTTTACGATAAATAAGCGCGCATTTCATTTTCGTAGGTATATGTTTTTAATTTAACGATCAATTTTACACTTTAATTAACGTTCAATGCTAAATTAAAAAGTATATCATTTAAAAAGAGATAGTAAGCATTTCATAAAATCATCGAGTTCGGCCAAAAACTGCGTCTTAAAATGAACTTTCTATTCTGTAATATATAGCAGAATCCGAAATTTTAATACGTTATGTAATTTTAATAAATACCGTTAATAGAAATATTTCATTTTGAATCAGTTTTATTTAATTAATCGAAAGATAAACTTCTTGATATATGATACAATTTAAAATCTATGTTATATAATAATTTGTTAGGTATATGTATTATATATATATATATATATCTGTTTATTTGTTTTGTTTTGTTTTTACTTAGGCAAAGGGTTTGAATTCACTTTGAAACTTCCGGAACACGTATCATTTTCCCTTACTGACACCAATTCTAACGTTGTAAAGAAACCAGAGTCTAAGGTTAAAACAGATTATCCATCAAGGTATTAATTTATATAAACATTCGGGTTGCATTAAGAAATTGTGATGTATAAAAAAAATGAACGTTTTTAGGACTTTAAATCATATATTTTAGCAGGCTAACCCAAATTGACTTGCAGATTTGTTCTCATGCATTGAATTTGTAGGATTTAGGATGTAACTATTTCAAAGTGGAGCAATAAAATTAACTGATGCATTTTTAAAAAATAACGTTTGTTTTTATTAGAATAAATATTGATGGAAAGGAATTAGAGGATAAAAAAGAATAAAAATTGTAAACGATGTGGAAAACAATTATAAAATGATGTAGAAAGAAAAAAAAAAAAACAGAAAATAAGAGGTGATTGGTAAAAGAAGAGAAATTTTACTGATATAACTGATGATCGAAAACCATTGTGATAGTGATGATAACTAAATTGAGAAATAAACAAAAACCAATTGTTTCGTATTATAAAAATTTTCCATAAATAATCAAGAGTTCTTTTGAAACAAATTTCGATTATACTTTTAAAGTATTTAGTAACGATTACAGTAGATTTGTGTATTAATTTAAATTTTATTTCAAACTGTAATGCTTATAATAATTTAATTTTTAATCATATTTAATTGAATTTTGTTCTCAATTATTGTTGCTATTTATTCACTTTTTTTATGAATTTTAAATTTGTTTCTTTCCAAAGGTTTACTTTTGAATAACACTTTACACTGAATTCCTTAGTTTTAAATCTTGTGATACATTATTAAAATTTTATTAATTAGTAGTAAGTGATAAATTATATACCGTGGTTAATCACAAACCACTTTCCAACTTCTTAAAATATATTATTACCTATTTAGATTGATCAGTTTCCGTTGAATTTAAATTTGTTCGACTTAGCTCCATTAATTAAAAGTGCTAAGGTTAAAAATCTGAATAAAAGTTGAAAATGCTCGTTAAGGATGCATTAAAAGAAAAATACTAATTTCAAGAAAGCCGAAACAAATAGAAATAAATTTGTAACAAAAAGAAAAAAACATTAGCGTGTAAAAAACAAAATTTATTATGGAAGTTATTTTTAAAACCTAAATATTGTTTAGAAAGAAATTTAAATTTTAAAAGGGTGAGAAAAAACGATCAGGTAAAATGTTATCAGTACTAATAATTTAGGATTTGCAGTAATTTATGGTGGGGATTCTATTTTTAAAACGTAAATACTTGTAAAGACGGTTTTTATTTAAAAAAGTGAAAAAAGAAAAAAATGAAATCAGATGTTAATAAGAAAAGTATGAATTTAAAATGAAAAGCTCTTATATTTCGTTGCTAATAAGAATTATAAAAACGTACAACACCCGTTTTGTAGTTACATAAATATTTTTAATAACAAGTATAAGACTTATCCATTACAACATTTTACGTGTATGAATTTCTGGAAGCGGTGAAATATCGAATTACTTATTTTATAAATATATTCATATACTTATAATTTATGTATCTCACGTTTTTAGGACAAACAATCATACATCGTTAAAACATAAATCCGCTTATACCAATGTAGTTAACGCAGGTTTAACATTTCCGGGAGGTTCGGCAAAGTCCGCGTCGTCTGATATCAAATTACTGGACTTTAAGAGGGAATTGCCCCGAAAAAAAAAGTACCCTTATGTTTTCGATTCGAACATGACAATAAAAGAAGAAACTGGTAAATATATGTATATTAGTAAAATTAGAATCAATAATCTTTTAGTTGTATTTTGCGTTAAATTAATTCTACAAAAACCGTTAAATCTTAATAAAGTACACTAAAAATTACCTTCCTATAACATCGAGGTGCATGTAAATTTCATAAAATAATTTTTCAATAAAAATGCGCAATTAAATGTTAAATTTATCGCGTTTCTTCTTACAATTTACTTAAATTTTTTAAACGTTATTTTATAGGTTTTATTCAGAATGCTCGCGTTATGTTACCTGAAGGTACGAAAGTAAAGGAGAAAGAAAAATATCAGGAAATTGTTATACCGCCATTAGACGGTGATATTGATCCAAAATTTAACAGATTATTGCCAATATCGTCGCTGCATCCGGTACCACATCAAATATTTTACATTCCATTAAATCAAGAATAAGAATTACTGTTTAGTTTGTCCGTTATCGAACTAAAGTGCTTTATCTGATATTTAGAATGTATAGAGTATTCTTTAAAACTTAAACGAAACTATTCTATACAATTGAAAGGAATAATTTCGAATACGGGCGACAACATTGTATCTTTTTGTGAATCATACTGATATATTCTGAATATTTTTTTTATTTTTTATTTTTTTTATGGCCCAGCTCGCGCCTTTTGGCCATTAATCCTCGTTTCCAGTTATATTTCCATTTTCGTATCTTTTATATATTTATACAGACGCTTACATTCATACGAATATGGCTGTTCTACAATTTCTAACACTGTCAGTGGCAATGTATACCGACTCGTCAATAGACACCTAATGAGGGGCTCCTTCTTTCCTCTTCGTATTCTACGCACTGCCATACTAGACGCTCCAAACTTCCGATTTCTCCGCAGTTTTCGCAGGCCTCATCATTTAATATACCCCATTGAAAAAGTTTATTCGGAGTCCGATAGTGTCCCACTCTTAATCTACTTATACACATAATATAATCTCTCTCTAAATCACAGTCAGAGAACCATGTTCGTCAGAAGTTGCCCCTATTAATCATATAATACTTTTTCCCTTTCTGTATACTACTTTCTTTATAATTCGCATTCCATCTTTCGTACATCCTATTTTTTATTTCCATCCGATACTCTTCCCAATTTAATTTGATTAGCTGCCTTCTACCGGTATGTGATCTAGTTAATGCGTCCGCCATTTCATTTCCCCATATCCCTGCATGCCCAGGTACCCATTTAAATTTAACCGTAACTTTTTGTCGATCTAATTTATATACTAACCTTCTAATCTTAGCTTCAATGTTATACATCTTCCTGGGGTTTATGTTACTTAATTTGCTTAATACCGCCAGAGAGTCCGAAACTATCAGAATTTTTTTTTCTCTATCCCTCCTCAATTGTTCCAGTGCCATTCCAATTGCGTATAGTTCCACCATAAATGATGATCCAACACATATGCAAATTGATGCACTCTTGACACATTTTTTCCTGGGTAATAGAATGCCGAGGTGTAATGTTCCGCTTTCCTGTCCACTGATCCATCTGTAAAAATTATTTCATAATCCCCGTAACTCTCGTATATCTTTTCATTAAATTATACATTATTACTTTTGTTATCTAGTCTTTCGATGTCTTTTCCTATATCGACCTTCAACGATGTCCAACACTCCTCCCATTCCATACTATACACTTGAGACTTGAGGTTGCTTACTATGTTTAAGTGCCCCCATTCCTTATAACTGTTAATGAGCGGATTAGGAGGCCTATTTTCCCAATATCTGCATTGCTTAGAGTTGTTTGTACTATGTATATTTCCCATAATCGGGTGATGTCTCTGTTCTTTGATTTTTAAGAAAAATTTATCTGATTACCTCACGCGATATTCTATCGGAGGTTCCGCTGTTTCTGCTAATATACAATGTGTTGGTGCCGACTTCATTGCTCCGAAACAAACTCTCACTGCTTTACTTTGTATTGTCTGAATTTTTTTAAATTTACTTTTACTAATGTTGATAAAGGGGGATATATCGTCTATATGGGATCTTATTAATGCTCTATAAATATTTAACTTATTACTCGGGTGGGCCCCCCATTTTATTCCCGCTATTGCACGCAATAGATTTGTACCCTTCTCGCACTTCTGTTGTAAATACCTAATTTCATTCGTCCAGCTCATCTTTCCATCGAACATTACTCCCAAATATTTGCATGAGGGTTTAAATTGTATAGATTTATTATTTAACTTTATTAAGGGAGAACTTACCATTCTTCTCCTAGTAAATATTACTCCTTGCGTTGTTTTCATTATATTAATTTGCAATCTTAAATCACTTAAAATGTTTTGTATTTCCAAAATTGCTTTTTGAATTTTTTTAATTGCATGATTTTGTGTTGCTGCATATATCATCCGCGTATTGCACCACTCTAATATATTTTCTTTGTACTCGATCCATCTCGTGTGTATATATAGTGAACAGCAAAGGACATAGAATGCTGCCCTGCGGTAATCCTTTCCCGGACCACACCGCATCGTGTATTTTATGGTTGAATCGTGCGATCAATTTTCTGCCATTATAATAATTATATATCCACCGTGACACTGCATAAGATACCCCTATTTTCTGTAACTGTTTTATTAATATTGGTAAATCTACATTGTCGTAAGCTGCCTTTATATCTATAAAAATGGCCATAGTATACCAATTTTTAGCTAACATTTCTGAAATATCCATTGTAAATTTAGTTAACGCTTCCCTAGTTCCTGAATCTTTTCTAAATCCATACTGTACTTTTGGAAATTTATTTTTTTTAAAAATCCACCACGTTATTCTTTCTTTTATAATGCTCTCTAAGGTCTTCCCAACACATGACAATAACGCTACTGGCCTGTAAGACTGATAATTATTCGGTTGTTTATTTGGCTTAATTATAGGACATACGAAGTGCTCTTTCCACGAACAGGGACAAATCCCCCCTAGTAGTGATAAATTAAAAATATCTAACAGTATCTTTCTGCCTTCTGTTGGAAGAGAAGTCTTAATGCCTCGTACGGAATACCATCTACCCCAACACTTGTATTTTTTTTATGATGTAAAGAGTTTTCTAATTCTTGCATAGTAATTTTTTTATTAAAAAATTGATCATTATTATTATAATACACGTTCAACAGAACATTAGAAGTATCCACCGGGCTCTCGAACTGTTCCATAAATTCTTTTATCAAATTTATATTTTCCTTGCAATTAGAGACTACTTCTGGCTTTTTGAACCATTTAATCCTCTGCCACATCTCTCTTAAGCTTATCTGCGGTCCAATTTTATTACAGTATTTTTGCCATTCTTTCTTTTTAATATTCTTAATATATTTTTCCGTGATGGCTTGTTGTTTTTTATACTTTATATAGTTCTGCATTGAAGGCTTCCTATTAAGTCTATGCAGGGCAGCTCTTCTTAATGCTACGAACCTATTACATTCTTCGTTCCACCATGTCTGGTAACGTTCTTTTTCTTTTGTTCTATTTCTTTGATTATCTTTATAGGCACTGTAATTAATTGTATTTTGTATCATACCCGCAAATTCGTTAGCTAAATTGTTACAAGATGTGGCAGCGATTTCGTCTCTGCAGTAATCTTTTAATTTATCATTTATTGCCATTTTATATTTCTGCCAGTCTATCCTATTCATTGACACCGTCTGGTGGTTACTTCCATGCTCAATTTTATTTCTCTTAAATTCTACTCTTTTAATTTTCGTTATTATTGGGTAGTGGTCACTTTCGATAGGATCTGATAAGACTTCATAATCCAACTTAGTGACAAAATTTGCAGATGATAATATTAAATCTAAGTTATATTTTCCTCCCTCTGTGTTTATTCTCGTACATCCCCATGCTGTATGCAAGGCATTGAAATCCCCCATTATTATACAAGGCTTTTTCATATCGCGAGTAATCACTTCCCACTCTGACACTGTTGTTTTATGTCCTGGGGGACAATACACTAACAATATCTCCAACTGCATCCTATTAATAATTACAGACATTCTTAAAGACTGCACCTTATTTTCTGTTTGCCTAATGCTAATCGATTCTTGGACCTAACTAATTGAATTGTGAATGAATAAAATTAACCCTCCACCTCTGCCCCATGTTTCCTGTCGAACCGTATCATCTTATACGTATGCCCTTTTGTACACGTTGATTTTCTTGTAACCAAGTTTCGCATAGACCACAAATTTGTAACGTCATGCATTTTGAGCACTTTCTTTAATTCTTCATAATTTGAGTAAATGCCTCTGCAGTTCCATAACACATTATATATTTAAGTTTTCCATTTTATTTATTTATTTTTTTATTTTTTTTTTTATAATTAATTAATTTTCTATTTTAAATTTTAATATTATACTTTATCTATTATTATCGTATATCGATTTAATTATTTAATTAATTACATGCTTTAATTTTTAGCTGTTTTCCCATTACTCTTATTTTTTTCTTTATCTACATTGTTATTTTCTACTGGTTTAATCGCATTCTAAATATTTTAGCTACTAATTGATATATTCTTATTGCACAAATAGTGTTTAAACATATTCAATTCATGCAACACGCATATGTACAGATTAGTGATGAGTAAAGTCCGGAAGAATATGTATCCACAACTTCGACCCAGCAAATACATACTGAATCGATGAACGTTATACAGATACAGGTTCACACAGTTCCGCTATAGAAGCTGAAATATAGTAGTAACCTTAAACAGAGAAGAGTCGTCGCGATAGCCTAGTTGCTAGAGCGCTTGACTTCCGTTATGGAAGTCACGGGTTCGATCCCGAGCGACGACGAACTTATTACAAGAATTAAATAAATAAATAAAATAATCGCTAATAGTCACGTGGAAGGCAATAGCAAACCACCACGTTCAACATCATATGCGCGCTAGGTCAGTACACAGCAGACCCACACCGGACTGCACTTGTAGCGCGATAACAAGCGGCTACTATCAGTTCCGAATGTAGTCTTGCGTGTGTACACCTGCGTTGCATATGTAATAATTGCCTAGTGCACTACCTATGTCTGTACATCTGAGATGTACGAATGGGTAGTCGCCGACGCTTAGGAATTAAGTATGGTACTATAAAGAAGAAGAAACAGAGAAGAATAGACCATCTGTCCTTTTCTGCGTTTCATATATCTGAGAGCAGAAATGTGTCAGATCAGCTAGAGAAGTGAAAAATGATGATAACATTGGAATAATTAGAGAGGAGCTTTATATCGATTTCTCTGCAGACACAACTATTTTTATGGTTATATTCCTACATTAGCTATTTGTTTCCTTTTGGCTTTCTAATACACGTAATTTAACATAACACTGGTAACAATACACTGCGTCGACAACCAGTGCAAATTAGTAACAGTGTTAATTGTACTATACGCATAAATGTTAGATCCGTTTGGGTCCAATGGATCAGTATCCAAAATGCGGATCAGTATCCGAAGAAATAACGAACTTATTCATCACTGGTGCAGATTACTAGTGCTTATGCAAGATATGTGTCCGCACTGACCTGTAGATGACAATGACAGTATACTTAATAGTTTGTGATTGCCTTTCACGCTATTTTTAAAACTATTTCTCCTCGATTAAATTTTATTTATCGTTGCCGATGATTGAATATGAAATTATCAAGATTCGAAATTATTAAACGCGCTTCTTCATTAAATATATTAGTAATCGTTACTGTATTTTTACGTTAAAAGAAGAATTTTATATTTTTACTCTTTTTCAATTAGGTTATTCAAAAAGCTTTCTCAGGCATGCAGTCTTTAAATAGAGTTCAGTCGATTGTGTATGAAGCAGCATTTCATTCAAATGAAAATTTATTAATTTGTTCGCCCACTGGTTCTGGAAAAACAAACATTGCCTTACTGGCTATGTTGAATGAAATAAAACAGAACATTGTTAATAACGTTCTTCAGAAAGATAATTTTAAGGTAATAATCACACGGAATAGCAAATATTGTCTTTCCGCGTGTATTGTGTAAATCATGGTTTGGTAAATGTTTAAATTAAATTATAAATATTACCGTAAATCGGTTTATTTTGAACCATCAGAATGCGAATTTATTTGCAATATTTTGCCTTCGTTTATATTTCTCCTTGTTCGCAATTTACATTTAAAATTATTTTAACGTAGGTGTAAATAATTTTATCTTGAAATAAGTACTTAAGTAGAATAACGTTCAGATACAGCACCGAGTTAATAAAATTATAAGCAAGTATTTGTTCAATTATCACTGTTGTTCCATAAATTCAAGGGAAATTTTTATAACGAAATTATAAGCAATTAATTTTACTAATATAATGAAACTTTAATAACTCCCTCTGTGTAATCTTTTTTTTTTTGACTTCATGTTGAGCGGACTGATGCATTAAATCACTTTAAAGTGAAATTAACGACTGGTAGACATTTTATTTTCTATCTGTCTTTAAGCTTAGAAAAAATTGGCGTTAACTATATATAAAATAAAGAATCAGGAGTGAAGTCTATATTTTGTTTCATCCAAATCAAATAGAGGTCCGATAATAAAAAATTTGTACCGACATATAAAAATGAGATAAATATTTCGCCAAAATGTTATGCATAATAAAATTAAATATAAACTGGGAGGCTTCGTCCCTTGCTCGTTTCGTCCATCAAATTTCGAGGGTATTCAACCCTTTGTTCCGATTACAGCCCGCAGTATTATTAATTGTTAAACTATTCAAACGTTAAATGTTTTTACTCCTGTAAATTGTAATTTATGAAAAAAATATGCGAACACTCCTGTATAAATATTTCCATATAAGGCACGTTCTTTTTAATGTTCGATGCTCTCAAATTCCTACTATTCAACTATTTCTGACTATTTGATTATAGTACTATAAATTATTACACGATTTTTATCATACAATTGAGCAGACGTCACTAAAGCACAGCACGCGAAAAAAGCGAATAGGGATTTTCAAATTATATTTGAGTATGCTCAGTTATTAATTACTTCGAACCATCTGATTAATGTTCAAATAATTTCCAAATTTTTAAATAAAACATAGAAAAGAAAAAAATTAAAACATAAAACTATAAAAAAAAGTTAAACTGTAGATGAATTTACTTAAATGATTAATTTTATATATCTATATTAAAACTCAGTCGTTTGATCTTACTAGGAAGCTGGACCTTTAGATGATAATTTTCTTCAATTCTTATAGAAAATTTGGTTTAGTTGATTGCCATTTTTAAACATTATACGTAAATGTATAAATATATATATATATTCGATACGAAAACGTTACATAATTGTTCATATTACCCTCAACTTAAAATGGCATAGTCGCTAATATATATTAATATATATATATATATATATATATACATATGTTGTCCAAAAAAAATTTTGAGACCGAACTGACATTTCTGAAACCAGGCACGCTAGCGACAAGCGGTAAAATACGACGAGTAGCCAAACACACGTGTACGATAACATATTTAAAAATCAAACCTCTAGGTGCAGTAGAACGCGTACGAGAATAAAACGCGCACACTGTGGAAGAAATGACGCTACCAATTTTTCAAGAAAAAAAAAGACACAAGAAAAACGAAAAAAATTTATTTACATAAGGTATAAAACAATCAGCTGTTCTTTTTCGAAATAACGGCTCTCGTTTTCGAGACATCTGTCCCACCTTTCGCACTATTTTTCGGTAACGATTTTGGCAAATTGACTATTTCTTCATTACTCTGGAACTTGCGTTCCTGCAGGCGGCTTTTCAAGAGTGGAAACAGCCAGAAATCACATGGAGCGGGATGTGGAGTGTATTGCGAATAGGACAGGACTTCAACGTTTCGCTTCGTGAGGAAGTCGACAGTCGCAATGGCGGTATGCGGTCTCGCATTGTCCTGGTGCAAACACCAAAATTTCTTTGATTTCAGGACGCTTCCGAGAAATGTGTCCTTGCTCATAAACGCTGTGATCTTTCGAACGGTGATCGAACGATCTTCCTTCACGAGAACAGCAATTGTGTTTGCGTTAATTATCGAAGAGACCGCTGCTGATCGTTCGCTCTGTCGCATCACTTCGGATGATGCACGACCTTCGGAGAACATCTGATGCCAACGAAAAATTATCGGCCGAGAAAGCGTGTGCTCACCATAGGCTTGCCTCAATAGAGTACGCGTAGGCGTATATCCCAATAAATAACAAAAATGTACCACAGCTCTTTGGTTACGACGTCGCACAGAAATATCGGAATCCATTTTCGTTACAACGCACGAATGACGACACAATCGATACGAAGTTCCGATTCTACACGTTTTTCTCTACTGCGCGTTCTATTGCATCTACAGCGGTGATTTTCGGATATGTTATTGCCGGGGGGTAGGGCTACACGAGGTTTTTTTTTTCGCCTGCCGCCAGAATGCGCGGTTGTTCTAGAACTCCAACCAAACGGTTTCGTTCTCGTACGTGTTCTGTTGCACCTAGAGGTTTTATTTGTGAATATGCTGTCGTACTCATGTTTGGCTACTCGACGTATTTTACCGCTTGTCGCTAGCGTGCGTGATTTCGGAAATATTGGCTCAGTCTCAAAAATTTTTGGACAACCTATGTATGTATATATATATATTAGAGGTGATAGGGGTAGGTAGATATATAAGTAGTTAAGCAGATATTGTATGTTACCAATTTTCTAAGAATTTATACTTAAATGTTAATTTTTGAAAATTCGCAAAATTTTCTTTTGCGAACACTAAATTTAAAATTAAATTTTTATAACGAATTATAAAGAAAACTTTACTAAATTTAAATGAAATTGGTAATGTTTTAAAAGAAAAAAAAAGCTGAAATAAAAAGGGAAATAATCGGGAAGCAACAGAATTTCTACTAAAAGAACTTGCTAAAGATAATCTATTGAAGCACGAATTATATTTAAGAATAACGCCAGAAAATTTTGAAACATTATTTCAAATGATCATTTTGGAAATAACGAAAAAGAATGAAGGGTACGACATAATGAACGTTGCGGTTTGGCAACAATGTAATTCCTACACAAATACTTCAAACATTAAAACAAATACACGGCTAGAAAAAATGAAAAATTCCCTTTTAGTAGCAAATATGTCGCAGTTGAATAATTAACGTGCGTTCTGTTTTAAAACCCTTTTTGAAACCCATGTATTTGTGATCGTTCAGTACTTCTTTAGAACTTGTTTTTGTCTAAAGAAGGATGATCCTGGTCCGTCTTGTCCGTTCATCACCAGATGAATTAATCTGTGAGATGCCAAGAGGTAGGCTAAGAAGCGTTTGAAACGAAAACAATACGAAGATACGGTTTGCTTTCGAGAAAAGTTTCTTATTCCTACATTTTATAGGCTTAAAATATTTTTCATGAGTCAAGTGGAACTAAAAATGGCGCATTATGCGAAAGTATTTCTTTAACTTTTAATAATTTCCGAACAGACGTCATCGATTTGCATTGCATTTGATATCTAAAAACTACTGCAATACATTGTGTTACTGTCACAAAACAAAAGATCATCTTTTTCGGAACAAAACTGCACCAAAGCAGCTTATTGTTTACGTACTTTAAAATATGCGCATGTCAACAAAAATCTAAAGAAAACGTCAGCAATAATCATCATTATAAAGTCGTAATATTAGATACCTTCAGCAGATGTTTCATGTCGAAGAAAGTACACACGTACACTGAAGTATTTTAATATGGATCTTAACATTAATTTCTTATTATATAATTCTGTCTTTTTAATATCTATAGGTTCAAAATATCGATTAATCCCCAATTTTCAATGTCACTGAAATATAAAAATGTACTAAAATATTTATTACAAAATCTAACGTTATTTATTTCGGAGTCAGCAATTCTTTCCTAATTTCAAGTTGCTATTTTACAGATGATATATATTGCACCTCTGAAAGCGCTAGCATCGGAAATGGTAAATAGTTTTCAGGTACGTTTACAGGGTTTTGGTCTAAAAGTCAGAGAATTCACCGGCGATAATCAGCTATCTCGAACGGAAATTGAGAATTCGCAAGTGCTAGTTATGACTCCGGAAAAGTGGGACATACATTCCAGGAAAAGCGATGGTAAAATATTTGCATATAAATTTACGATGATAATTTATAATTAATACGTTACCGAATATCACATTAAGAAAGTTAATTCCAAACAGCTCCGAATTTAAATAATTTGAACCAGGTATTTGAAGAATAATAAATACATATTTTACAAACTTTTTTGTAAACCTTACAGTATTCATAAATAAATGTCCGCGAATATTTTTAATACAGTATAAATATATATATATATATATATATATATATGTGTGTGTGTATCGTATGTTTATATATGTATATAAAATACAAAAGGTATAATAACTAATCAGGAAAAAAAGTTACGATAATTATGCGCTGCTTCTGACTTCTTCTAGCTGAACCAAATTTTCATATATATATATATATATTTTTTTTTTTCCTTCTTTTTTCTTTAAATTATCGTATATTTATTTTAAGTAGTCTCTATTTTTGAGTCGTGTTGTATTGATACGATCAATACTGTATTCTAGGTGATCCGGAAGCGATTAAAAGCGTCAAATTAATAATAATAGACGAAGTGCATATATTACACAACTCTCGTGGCCACGTCATCGAAGCAATTGTAGCACGAGTTCTGCGGTTGGTTGAAAATAATCAAAAATATATCCGCCTTGTCGCCTTGTCGGCTACAGTTCCTAATTACGAAGATGTTGCAAGATTTCTAAATGTAAACTTCGAAACCGGGTTGTTCTTTTTCGATTCGCGTTTTCGACCAGTACCATTAAAGCAGATTTTAATCGGAGTAAAAGGAACCACTAAATCGTACGCTTTTTATAATAATCTTAACGAAATTACTTACGAAAAAGTGTTGGAAATGCTAAAAATCAATAAACAGGTGAATAGCGAAACTGAACTTATCTAATAATAATTATACTTCCGTTTTGAGAAAACATTTGTTTCAATATATAACAATGCCTGTTTAAAAAGCTCAGAACGGTAAACTCAGTTCTTTCTGGCAATTCCAAAATCATACGAATCCATGAATTGTCGAAATTAAATTTTTTGAAATGAAAAACTCTTTTCTCGAAATTTTTTCCAAAATGCCATTTTTAAATTTACAGTTTACAGAGTAATTCTATATAATTTTTAAGAATTTATTTCTCGTATTACAAATTAGTACAATCAATGAAAAATACTAACCATTTGTCTACTTTTTTCGGTGACAACCGCATCTCAATTTATTTCCGTTAACGTTTCGAATAGCAGTGCTCTATTCATCATCAGAACTAGACACTGATGAATAGAGCACTGCTATTCGAAACGTTAACGGAAATAAATTGTGATGTAGATAAATAGTTAATAACAATAGCCACAAAAATTTAAAATCATTTTCAATGAAAAGTACGTTAGCAGTACAAAGGTATAAACAGAAAGTATATAAACACTTCCATCAACGGAAAGCACCGATAGAAGCGCGCATCAAAACGATTTTCGCATGATTACGGTACTATTCATAATTAAGAAATCTAGCAAGAGTATATTGGAATTGTGAGAAAAAGATAAGACAGAAAAAAGTAGTGACAAAAAGTGTGCTTAGAACCGCCAGTTGATAAAACAATGATAAGAACTAATGATTCTCGAATTGCGAAACATTTAATCGTAAAATAAACTTACCTCAGACATTAGACCTTTGTTTACACTCGTAGAAGTAAAGTATTTTAAAATCGGGCAGAAGGGCAACATCAGATTTAAAATTTTTTAAAATTTAATAATTTGATCCATTATATCTTCTTGTCCTAAATTCTCTGTTAAGTTGAGTTTTGTTAATTGACGATTAATGTTTTTTTTTTATTATTTTTTTTTTTTAACATCAATTGTTTTTTTATTATACTCACATTTACAATTTCGCATTAAAATAAAATGCTCAAAATTACATAGACAAGTATGTAGTGTAAGATATAAAAATTATGCTTACAAACTGGAAATGCATAATAAATAGTTTCTACAGTTTTTAGCAAATAATACTGGTCATTGACCTACAGATGGTCTTCTTTAAAAATTTTGCCTCCCCAAACATTTACTGAAATTACACCCCTGATTAATTTAAAATATTTCGTCTCGTTGTTGTATTTAATAAGGATTTAGAATAAGTAAAATAAAAAGTTACGAATGTCAATCTATCGATTCTACCAGTGAAGGTGGTATCGATGCAAGTATTTTACCGAATTTTAGGGGGGGAAAAAGATTATTTTTCAGATTTTGGTGACAATTTTTAATAACGTTTTTATAAAATATGTTACATCTTTATGCTATTATAAAAAGTATAATATTTTCACTTAATTTAGTAGTCATTTTTAAATTTTTCGTATGTTTAACTTTTCTTTTTCTTTTTTTACCGAAATTAAATAATAAAAATAGTAAGACATTACGTCATCATTTTTAAATGATGGTTAACGCTACGTTAGCACCATTTTTTATGCAACAAAATCTTTTCAGGCGTGGTGATAGTAGGCTAAACCTATAATTAAACATGATGGCAATGTTTATTAGATAAACAAAAAAAAACATAGTGTTAAACGTCAATGATTCGTAAAGATTGATATTGTTTCATTTGTAGGCCTTTTTTTTTAAATTTTGGTACTAGTATAATTCTTCGTTTCGTTGTTTGCTGCGTTACATGTTCAAGTTGTTCGGAAGGTTTCGTTATTTTTTTAGTACACTACTGGTTGTTTTTTGTTTTTTTTTTTACTTTTTAGTCATCATTCGCTTTCCTTTCAGACCTATTCATCTCTACTACATACAAAAATCTGTAAAATTTCATAAATATAATTTTCTTATAGAATATATTTTTAACGGATAAATGTCAGGTGACCTTTTAAGCTTTTATTATTATGGAATAAATTTCTGCAGAAATTTTTACATTAGTGTAATTCCGTTAAAATATATTTACTAGCTTAAAAGAGTACAAACTGTAAAAATAATTAAAAAACGTTATAACCGCAATTATATAAAGTTTATTCTGTCACGTTGTCTTTAATTTGCGGCAGTATTTTCGCATTTTTAGGTATTAATATTCGTTCACTCCAGAAATGATACATCAAAAACCGCTGCCGAATTTAAGCGATTGGCACAGGTAAATGGGGATTTGTCATATTTCTGTTTCGGAAATAGTGAATCCAGTAAAAGGCTAAAAACTATGCGATGTCAATCTTTAATGCAGTATTTCATGTATGGAATAGGTATTCATCACGCTGGTCTAAATAAAATAGAAAGGTATAATAGTATTTATTTTTTTATCAATACAAACGTGCGCAAAAAATAATTAGTATTCTTTAACGAACAAATAGTAAAAGTAATGCGGATGCTTTATTTATCTTTTATTCTTTTTTTTTTTTTTTTTTTTGCTTACAAAAACTGTGAAAGTATATAAGCTTTTTAAAATTCATATAAAAGTCTGTAATTAATAGATAGCATTAAACTCATTTTAAATCTATCCTTTATTTGTACAAAATGTATATTTTTTTTTAATTTTCAAATTTTGATGTTTTTGTATGGAGCAATATAAGAAATAAGAATTTTGTATTTACTAACTCAAAATATTTTTAATCAAAAAAATATTACTTGCATTCAAACCTGTACTACATAAATATATATATTGTAAATATTCCCTCTCTAAAAATTATGATACAAGGGAGGATCAATAAGTAAGTTACACTCGCGCGTAGTTTCTACCTAAATTAACGTAAAATCCCCCGCTCCGGCTTAAACGAACCCGGATTTAATTCTCTATCCCCTCGTGAAAGAATTAAGCCGGTTTCTCGTTTGGTTCGTTTACTGTATCTGTTTGTAATGGAATGTCGTGTAAATTGGTCGCCCAACATTGAGAGGTGAAGTGTAGTGCGGTTTTTGTAGGCAAAAAATCATAATCCCACTGAAATTCATCAAGAAATATGTGAAGCGTAGGTAATAAAAAAATGTTAAGACCCATGGTGTCCAAATGGTGCCGTATGTTTGAGGAAGGGCGAAATTATGTGGAAAATGAAGCGCACAGTGGTCGGCCGTCAACTTCGCACACAGATGCAAACGTTAAGCATGTCGAAACTTCCATTCTTTCGGATCGTTCATGTGTTTAGTCCGTTGAAAGCAGTCCTGAGAGGAGGGCGTTTCGCGAACGACGAAGAAATGAAGAATTTTGTCATCAATTGGTTAACCGAAATTAGACGGACGTTTTTCAAACAAAGTATCGAAAAATTGGTATCACGTTAAGACAAGTGCTTGAATATTTTAAGTGAATACATCGGAAAATAGAGAAAGGATATTGTAGATTTCAAAAATATATTTACATTCTTTTTACGATTTTTTGTTGTTTTTTTATCGTGAAATGTAACTTACTTATTGATCGTCCCTCGCACATTAATATGAGAAATTAAGATACGATAATCTCAAAATTTTATTGCAAAATAAAAAACGGAAATATAGAAAAATTTAGCAGGCACGAGTATATGTGAACGTATTCAACCAGATCCACTTTTAAGAGTTAAATTTTAAAAATTAATAAATGTTCAAGAATGAAATGAAATAAATAATTAGCAGTTAAAAAAGTAAATTAACTACCGAGACTGTATTTCTTTTAGTAAACTGATAAAATAATTTGAAAGAACTAGCAGTTTTATATATCAATTAGTCAATCATTAAACCGTCTGGTTCGTTTTCTCCATTCGATCCTATTCCATGCTGTTGCTTTTAATTTATTATATGTTGTACACTTCATATCTTTAAGTATTTGCGACATGTAACTATTTCTCGGTCTTCTTCTGTATCTGATTCTCCTTGTTTTTCCTTTTATAATTTTGGTTAATATTTCATCATTTCTCAGTGCATGTCCCATCATTAGGGTTCTACGTTTCTTGATGGTATTCAATAAACTGTGAGTTTCCGCCACTCTGTTAAGAACATCTTCATTTTTAACCTTTTCAATCCATTTTAATTTGAGGAATTTCCTCCAAAACCACATTTCTGCAGCCTCCAGCTTTTTCTTTACAGTTTCATTTATCACCCAGGTTTCGCATCCGTACAACATTACGCTCCATATATACAATTTGATATTAGTCTTTTCTTTAGATTCATATCCATATTTTTGTTAGTCAACATCGCGTATTTTTGCATAAAAGCGCTTTTGGCCAGATTAATCCTTCGCTTTATTTCCTCTGTGCTTTTTCCATTCTCTGTACTTCCCATATATATTGCTTCTTTGGCTCTATGTATAGTTTTGTTATTAATTATTATATCTTGTTTTTGTTGTGTATGTGTTTTCTCACATATAAGAATTTCGGTCTTATCTTCGTTTATTTTCATATTATAACTTCCTAGATGTTTTTTTTTTTTTTGTAACATTTAATGCTGCCTGCAATTCTTCCTCTGATCCCGTTAAAATTATTATATCATCCGCAAATCTGATTATTGATATTGTTACTTCATGGTACACCAATTTTTCGTTCTTCCAGCTCTTATTTTATGAAATTTATCGGTCTCTCTATATAAATATTAAATATGGAGGGTGACATGACACAACCTTGTCGAACACCCTTGTGTATTTCTGTTATACTCTTCCCAATTCTGAACTCCGCTATTTGTTTCCTATAAAATGCTTTAATTATTGTGGCTTCTGTATTTGGTACTCCAATTTCTTCTAAGATATGAAACAACTTATCCCAGCTGACTCTATCAAATGCCTTTACCAGGTCTAGAAAAGCAAGTATTACTCGGTTATTAGATTCTAGTTGTTTTTCTATTATCAACCGTAAAGCCAATACGGCTTCTCTCGTTCCCTTTTGCTTCCGGAAACCAAATTGGTTAAAATCCAGATTTTCTTCAATCTTCTACTGTATCTGGTTTAATATTCGCGCTAGTATTTTAGAAGTATATGACAATAAATTTATGATTCTATAAATAATTCTCGCATTTATCTGCATTTGATTTCTTGGGTATCATTACCAATCTACCTTCCTTAAAGTCTATAGGCACTAGTCCTTTCCTTAATATTTCATTTCTTATACATATATATATATATATATATATATATATTAAAACGATATCGTTTATTTGTTTAAGCCCGCAGGGTTACCAACCACGAGATTTTATTTATTTAAAAGTTTATTTTTTAGTTTTATTGTTTATGGTTATTATTAAATTATGCGATTGAATTTTAAACAATATATTTTATAATCCTGTACACCTATCTTTCGGTACCGGTCGACCGCTAAAAAAAACATAATAATTATTTACGAATATGACGACTAAATATGATACAAAATTAATTAAATTAAAAAACAAAATTCTACGTATCACTGTTGTCGGTGGGGATCCGGGATCCGTAGGTTGGCTGTTCGTTGATCGGTTGGAAAAAAGAGATCGGATTCAATATTAATCGGTTATACTAATAACGATACTTGACGAATTTAATTTATTACCGCGAAGAGTACCGAATACTTTCGACGACAATAGATCGCGAAACAAATTTTATAACTTTGTCTTAACTACAAGACCACAACTGTTTTACTGAGATTGATGGTAAACGTCTGACTTACTTGAGAGAAGACGAGTAAATCATTTCAGCGAAGGTAAAACATGACTAATTTTCTCTAAAAATCTTATTTCCGTTATTTCCAAATTTTCCCGCCCTTCCGATAGTGACCGCTAGAGCTGACCCTATCAGGTAGATCCTTTTTTATAGCTGGACGGTGATTGGCCATCCCAACCGACAACAGGATCTCAAACATGCGCACATTCACGCCCGCACCACTCATTCTAAATTATGTTTTATTTTTATTTTATTTTTATATTATTTTATTTTTTATTTTATTTTTCTTTGAATTTTATTTGACCCGTGTAATGGTCACGTTACAATATATATATACTAAAGTGGTTAGGTTGCTTGGTTGCCATATCAGAGGTCATGAATTCGAGACTTATCTCGTTCCGGATCGAAGTCGCTCCCAGGTTTACCCAGCCTGAAACAATTGGGTGCCAGGGAAGTCTTGGAAAGTAAAGGCGGCCGAGAGAAAGAAGCTGGCTCCCCTACTCTCATTAGTGCCATTGAACTTAGTAAATTGTGAACTTCAAATTCACAATTCCCGCCACCTTGTCAACGATATGGGACTTACTTTACTATACATATATATATATATATATATATATAAATACGTATATATATTAGTGACAACTTCATTCTTAGCCCGACTCCCACTACTTTTTCTGTCACAAAAATTTGTCCCGAAATGTGGCATTAAATAAAAATTTATTTTTTTTGTCGCGAAGTAGCAAAAAGTAACATTGTCAATTTTCCTTTTTCTATGCGAAGTATAGAAATGATTGAGCTGCGGGTCCGGGGGTGTCCCCAGGCAGGGTGAAGGGACAAAGTCCCTTAAAAGATCAGAAAGGCCGAGTTTTATATATATTATACTTAGGTTGTCTCATAAAGACAAAGACCAACGCTGGCGTCGCACCATCACGCACTGCATCGACTTGGCGAATATATTAGCATCTAGATCAATCTTTTGGCTACGAAATAAGACCAATTTGAAATCTGTAATTTAAAAATTGTCCAAGTTATGGACATTTTGCGCGACCTACTTTGCTCTGACCCCTTTGAATGTACGCGCACGATTATTTCACGCGCGTGAATTTTTTTGACATTTTTTTTTATATATTATTAAAAATAATTTAATTGGCTGCAGAATGGGCGCTTGGTGAAGTTTGTAGGTCAAAAATTGAATGAGTTATGACGATTTTACTGAAGTGAAATGAAGATGAAAACTTGATTTTTTTACACCTTTTATTTCAAGAAGTACAAAATCACAAAAAATCGGAAAAGAATCAATCGCTACCGCTATTACCATCGCGTAAATCTAAACCACGTTCGAAATAACGTCCTTCGTTCTTGATACATTCATTCGATCCTGTCACTTCACAGTTATCGTTTTTCTGAATTCTTCTTCGGGCGTTGCTCTAAGGACGCGAGGAAATGCTTTTACCACCTCAAAATTGTACTCCGGCCTAAAACATCATCTTTAAACACTTCCGTAGATTCCCGGAGAGTTTCCATGCGGAACAAACCACGCCGAACACAATACTTGATCCCGTAACGCTGCTCCGTTTCAGCACTCACGGTACTCATATTCACATACGTAAAAAACCTGTAGGGTTAGCGCGTACACGTCTTCTTTAAACTCGCACTGCGCAACGACTACTGGACGGATTCCGTTACTTCTTGTTGCTATAGTGAGAGAAATGAATGCTCTACACGATGGCATAGGTGCCAAGTCGATTCGATGCGCGACGCCAGCGTTGGTCTCTGTCTTCTTGAGACAACCTTTGTATATATATGCATATGAATATTACGTACATGTAATAGACTAAAATAGGGATATACATTTAATCATTTAAAAAGTTACCGAGTGCGGACGTAAATGATGTGCGATTGATATTCTTACTTTATTTTTTAGAGAAACTGTGGAAAAAAACTTTACAGCTGGCACCCTTAAGGTGGTGATTACAACTGCAACACTAGCCTGGGGAGTTAATTTACCAGCGCATACTGTTATCATTAAGGTTAGTTTCCATTATTTTAATTTAAATATATTTAAATAAATTCGTCCTCGATGAATTATTCCCATTAAGTGTCACAGACGCTTTAGTTACATGACATTAATTATGTTCGTAATGTTAAAAAATGCAAACTTATTTGTACCAAAAATTTACTAGCTGCTCCTTTTTTTTTTTTTGTCTTTTTTTAAAACTTCGAGTGTACTTCTGTTTTATTATTTCCAAGAATGTTTACATGAACTTTATGTTAAATTGAATTACTTATAAAACTTATGGTTTCTTGTTAAGTGACATTTATTAACTATTTGGTAAATATAGTTTTTATTATAACTCTTACCGAACAAATTATACTCGGAGAACGTGTGCCACACAGATTGAATATATTTTAACTTAATTCAGTGTACAATATAGTGCTTTTAATATTTCATGCGAATCGTATTCAATTAGCTTTATGTTGCCAGTTTATAGGAGCTATTTCATACCATACATTCTTGTTAGAACCAGTAGTACAAACAGCAATATTTTATTTATGCGTACGAATGACCACGAATTGCACGTAACTACTCATGAATGTATGTAAATAGTATGATTACGATTTATGTTTGCTACTAATTTCTACAATCGGCTGACAATCATTATTTAAATGTTGCTTTATTTTTTAATATATTTATCCGTAACCCATCTAACATGACTATAAAAAATCGTCAAATCTCTGACAATCAAATAAACTTTTTTCCATTCCATGATACGCATATAAATTAAAACCCGTTATTTAAATAGTTTTGCACTTTTTCACGTTGAATTCTTTTGAACTAGTTTTCCTTTTTCTAAAAACTCGATCTTGTACTTTGATTTCCATGCCTATGCTTACATCAATTTAATTATTCTTCTTTTCGTTCCTTCGACATCTTCCTTTAAACTTCTTTTTACTCATTCTATTGATTTTTACCCTATCTTGCATCTTCTTAAAGTCTCTTTTTTCCTACATGTAACGCCTACATAATCCTAATATTAATAACACTTTATTCTTTACATTTTCCACATACACATCTCGAAAGCATCAATTCGTTATTATTCCTATGTTTCTATTAAATATAGTTAGACCATTCCCGTAAATGTTTTTCTCGAACTTTTTTAAATTTACTTGCTAAAATTCGTAGAATTTTTTTTAATGATTACAATTTTTATGTTACCATCTTACTAATTAAATCTGGTTTTCAATCTGATATCTAGACATTTAAATACCTTTACTTGTTCAAGCACTTCTTTTTACTTATGAAAATAAAAGGAAGACTATTCGGAACTTAAAAGTCTTCTGAAAGAAATTTTCATCGCAGAGGCGCGTTCAATAAATAATGCGACACACCTTCGAAAATTATGAAAAAAATACTAAAGAAACTAGAAGAAATACTTTATTTTTCGACATAATTTCCGTTAACGTTAAGGCATTTATCACACCGGGTCACGAGTTTGCATTTAGCGAAAAATTCCATTACTGCCTCCACGACCTCCTCGTCTGTTACGAAACGTTTCCCACCCAGGTCGCGTTTCAATTGGGGGAAAACGTGAAAATCCAAAGGTACCATTATCAAACGAGTAGAGTGGATCTAGAAATTCGCTTCAATTCTGATTTTTAACCAACGTGTGGAACGAAAACAGACGTGTGCGACCGCACATTATTGTGCAAAAGCACTACTCCTCTAGATTGCAAGCCATGTTTCTTCCGATTAATCGCTCGATGAAGTACCACAAGAGTGTCATGGTAAGTATACTGCATTACCGCATCCTTCTGCTTACGAAATTGCAACAATAGCAACCCGTACCGGTCCTAGAAAATCGTTGCGAGGACCTTTTCGGCAGAGCGTTCAGTTTAAGCTTGTTGACCGTTCATTATCCACACTCTTTACTCGCTTCCTTCGACTCCGGGATCCGATAATGCACCCAGCTCTCGTCGTCACTCACAATACGGTCGAGAAAATCATATAACGCAACAGAAATTCGACCGCAGACACCGTTGTGTTTCATTTCTGTAGTCAGAAGGCCAGGTACCCACGGTGCACTGAGTTTTCGCAGATTCAGCTCTTGGGTCTAGATTGTATGGATAGTTGTGCGACCGCAATCATCTATTAGGTGACGTTCGAACATTAAATTATGTAAATCATTGAGTGTATACTTTTTATTCTCTTGCAAAGATCAGTGTACACGTGCAATCGTATCGTTCGTTAATACAGTACTCGGCCGGCCGCTTGTTCACCGCCATGCGTATTTATTCTTCCTTCTTTAAACATCGTGATCCATTCATACACACACTTATGCCTCATAACGTTGTTTGTACCATGTACTGCACGCAGTCTACGATAAATTTGTGCATCTGCAACTCCTTCAGCTATTAGAAATTTGATGACCACGCGTATATCACAACTGGCTGGATTGGAAACGTTCTCTGACATGTTTCACACGTGCGTACAGAAGTTCCACTGATCAGATCAGAACGCGGCAAACGGCGTTCTGTTCGTATTTCCCTCATCTACCTTTCACGTAAATTTCACTTAATTTTAAAATCGTGTTACATTACTTATCAAACGTCTCTCGTATTTAGTTTTTTTAGTTTGAAGGAATTATTTAATTTTTTATGCTACCTTAAGCCAGATTACTTCCTGTGCGCATTGCTATAAATTTAAACGTGAAAGAAAAACAAAAAAAGGGATAATTATTATTTTGAAAAATAACTTAGCTCCGCGAACACAAAAATAGTAGATAAGCGAATAATTAATTTTATGGACGCAAACTAGCACTGATTTGTAATCTATAATGATATTTTTAAGTCCAATTTAATTAAACATCAACGTTGATTTCGTACGCCTTCTTTTAATATCAAATTTTACAAATTCTTCATTTAAAAATGAATCAAGTACGAACCAAAATTTACGAAAAATTAAATTTAAAAATTGTAATCGTAATTTCCTTTCATTTATTCGTGTTGCAGTTATTACGCTCCTTTTGTATTGCAGTTTAATAATATCAATTGCTTACCTTTCTGTTATAGTTAGCAGTTATACGCGACAAAATTACTTCACCACTACTGCAGTTAAAGTCACATTTGAGAACTCAGATTTTCAGTTCCGATACTTTTTTTTCTGTCGCTATTTTAAAATAAACTAAGTTATGATTTTAATATTTATTGAAATAAAAATTTTCAGGGTACGAAAGTGTATGATACTGAAGTTAATAAGTACACAGACCTCGAAATGTTCGATGTCCTGCAGATGTTCGGTCGAGCTGGAAGACCGCAATACGATAAAACTGGTTGCGGTGTAATTATCACATCTGCCGATACTCTGCCGAAGTATGTTAGCGGTTTGAAGGAGCAGCCGCCTATTGAAAGTAGTTTTATTACAAAATTAGCAGATAATTTAAATGCCGAAGTGAGTACCGAGATTTTTTTTTTTCGAATTTCTATTAAACTTTCTTAAAAACTCATCACTTCGAACATTACATTTGTAGAAATACAATGAACATTTCGAGTTCTATAAATGCAAAAATACGGAACGGTGGTGATATTAAGAAGAAAATGGGAAAAAAAAAGAAAAGAACAAAATTACAGTAAATAAATAAATCTTTTAAAAAACTCTTTTATTTTAATACATGATGATATTCATTTACTTACTGAAAAGCACATAACGGTTTTTAATAATCAACTTTAACTGAACTAAACAAATATTTGTTTTAAAAGTATGTATCTTTTAAATGCGCCAAAAAGTGACAAATAATTTTTCTCAGATAATAATTTAAAAAATAGATGTTAAACTATAATGTAAAAGCACGGGACTCTGAACATACGAGTATACAAAATTAAAGCGCTCCACGTTTTCATACCGCAGTTTAGCACTTTTTCAAGAATAATTACTTATTACTTCTTTTTTTAGTGCATTCGAAAGGTACGCATTTTTTTTTTAAATATTTCTTTAGTTTATTTACGATTTATTATTAAAAATTTGATTTTTTTTTTCTGTAAGTGAATATTGTAAATGTTAATAAAAATGTTTTTTTTAAAAAAATCATTTCTTTTATTTTCTAGTATTATTGTTAAAAAGGTTATTAAATGTCTTTTTTAAAACAAAATATAACGCTATCTATCAGGTAAATTATCATCGTAACACACAAAATCAATTTCTATATTGTAAAAAAATACAAAAACGCTGTTTTCTTCTTAATATTGATGATATCAATATTAATATTATCATTCTATTTGCCTACTCCTGACGGGACGTAGAGACATTGCCCGTTATTCGGTATGCTCAATTTTTCTCAATTGTTTACGATCTTGGATTATCTCCATGTTTTCATGTGTTTTACGTCCTGCGATTGGTGGATTCTGTTATCCATCTAGTCGGAGATCTACCTTTGCTTTTTTGTCTCTCAACTTTTCCCTCTTTAATAATCGTTCCTAGAAAGTTTTGCCTTTGCATTAAATGTCCAAAATATCTGAGACAATTTCTTTTAATAATTGTTAACAGACTTTTATCATTGTTTATTTCCAATTCTAGCAGTACTGATTTATTTGTGCGGAACTGGTTCCACCGTATTCTTAGGATCTTGCTGTAAGCCCACATTTCGAAAACTTGAAGTCGTTTAATACCTGCTTTCTTTACTGTCCAAGATTAAAAGACTTATATTGCAATTGGGAATATTTTGTTATGGTCGAGTTTCTCCAAATTCGATGTAGACAGAAAATGCTGTTGTTTGCTGAAACTATTCACCTTTTTATTTCTGTTTCGCATTCTTTGGGCTACGTGACACTAAAATAATTACATTTATCCGCTGCATTAAACCAGAGATCGTGTTATTGTTAAGGTGTTCTTTTTCTCATCTGTTAAAACTTATTTAATTTTGCTAGTTTATGAGAAGGCTATAACTAAAGTGTAGCCATTATTGCCTCTACTTCTTGCTGGCTTGATGCCGTAAGAACTACGTCATCAGTACATGACACTAGTTATTGTAAATTACAACCATTGATTTTGATAAATCTAAGTCTACCAGGGTTTCTATTGTGGTTTATTCAGCGTATATATTAAATAATAATAGCGACAGAATGCAACCTTGCTTGACAGCGCATTGTATAGCTAGTTTTTCAGAAATAACATTATTCACTCATACAGTGTCTGTATTGTATTCACATAACTTTTAAATAAGGTTTATTTGATGTGAAGATACTCATTTTGCGTAATATTTCCTGTAGATGTGTCCATTTGACTCGATTAAAGAACTTATTGTAGTCTATAAACCAAAAATATACAATTTTGTTATATTCTCTTGATTTTTCCATTATCTATATTGATTATTTATTTCCTGATTCTTTTTTGGTATAAATCGAGAGTTTGTTCTTCAACGATTTAAGGCAGTATATAGTAATTTAATTTTTCACTGATAATATTCAACAATATCTTGCTAACATGTGATATTAACGCTACAGGTCTGTAAATGTTACAATCTAATATTAATCCTTTTTTATATATAGATATAAAAATCACTTTTTTCCAAACGAATGGTCACATTCCATTTTTCCAGATAATTCCAAGTAGTTATTAATTGTATTCACATCCCCTACTTGTGTTACATCGCCAGTTATGCCTGCCATTAATATTCCAATAATGTTGATATTAATAATGGAATTGTTAAAAGATATTGAACATCGAGAAAAATTTTATATTTATCTCATGGTTAGATTGGGTTTTACGAGATTAAGTATGAAGTTGCGACATAATAATAAAAGCAATGATACACCTCACATTTACTTTCTTTCATTTTATTTCATTCATTCGTACTATTTATTGTATTTAGTATAATTTTCGCGCATATTTTTTGTATAACTTAACGAAGGATAGAGGTAAGCCATTAATCCAAAAAGAAGAAGGAAAAATTATGGCTTACAAAGAAATGGGATTGTTAATTACTTATCGATTACAAAGGAACCCTACTCTAATTAATAATTTAATTTAATTTAAATAAGAATCATAATTATAAGTGCACTGATCAATCGTCAAAAAAGAAAAATATTAAGAATACCGTTAAATTTTGCTCTTGCTGCTCATACCACAATGAATGAATATGGTGTAAAATGTAAAAAAATTATCAAAACAAACACGAACTAAAAAACCACCGTTAACTGAATGCAGTTAGTCTCCACGAAAAGTCGCTAAATCGGATGAATAAGTGGAAACGAATTTTATTTCCAGAAGGTAGTTTATTCTTATTATTATCGCGGTTTAAGAAACAACGAGAAAAATAACCTTTCGATGTAATTTGTTACGAGTACAAAGCGTGAGGTGAGGCTATTTTTAGATACAGGCGCTTTAAGGTGTAAAGATCTAACAAACCAAAATCATGTTTTCGAAAAATAGCAAAAAAAAATTATTTTATACCACTCGTTTCTTAAAGTGCATAAACTTTAAAACTGAGTGAAGCGCTGGTTAAATTTTTCTGTTATTATTACGTTTGTGTGTCTATTTTTTTTTTTCTTAGGCTCGTCTACCGAGGGCATTGACTCAGTGTCACAGTTCGGGAAATCATCAGTGTTAGCAACTAGACTTCAATACGATTACAAATTGAGAAAAGGGAAGAGACAATCGTAAGGACTATAGAAAATACAAGAAGCGAAAGAATGAAGGCAGCATTATAAGGTGTAGGAAGAGAAAGACTAAGAGCTGAAAGTAAAAGCACGAGCGCTTGGCAGAAAGAGCGGAACATTCGAAAAAAATTTAACTGCAATCATCTGAGTAGATAGGACAAAACAAAGGAGAAATAAGAAAAAAACGAAAAAAAAAAAAGGAGTAAATAAGTTATAATTAAAGCGAAGACGACAGATGACAGAAATGAAAGATCGACGGAGATGTGGAAAGTTATGGTACCATGGTCGAGACGTCAGGCAGAGCTGGATCGATAGATAAAAAGATTGAGGATTTCAAATAAAAGGGAAGAATAGATAGGTCGCTGTAATCTAGAATGGCAGTTTTTGGAGAAAAAATTGATATTAGTAGAAGGGAATTTAGTAAGAAAACGACCGTTATGTACAGTAGATCAGGCAAGCGCATCAGCCTGCTCATTGCCCTCGATCCCCGTAAACAGCAGGATATACGTTATTAGTAACCTGGAAATTCGCATATTCGGGTGTTTCGAGTTACCAAAAACTTAATTTCGTAAGTTTTATGTATTTATGACGCCAATAAATCCGTGTCCAGTGTTTTTGAAGGTAGTATCGGCATATGTCGCGGGTCCAAGTAACGCACCGTGTTTATAAACGGTCTCTTAGTATACTGCGCATAGTCAAGTTAAACATAATAAAGTTAGTTATGAATTTTAAGTTCTTAATATTCAGAACGTACGGGGCACAAATTTCTCTTAAATCTATCAGCCTAAAAATTGAGTGTCAGAAAAGTCTAGGCAGGCAAATACAATCGGAAATAGAAGTGTTCCCCTACTTCTCTGTAATTTTTGTTTCATAATCCTTGACGTGTTGTCAAAAATATGAATTCGTCTTACATTTTTTCTCTTGCTTTTTCTTTGTGCAGTTCCATGGAATGCATAAAATTTATGTTTCCCAAAATTCTATTCAAATTTTACGGTTAATTATAAAATCAAAGTAAAAATTCGTGCACAACACTTTGAAGCGTGTGAGCAGTTCTCAGAAATTTGGGGAAATTACCACACAGGATATAACTGAAAAACATAACTGAAAAAAGTATCGATAATTGAAATACCATTATAAATGATAATTAAAAAATTTCTCGTTTTTAACACTTTGGAAATTGTAATTAAATTATAAAGAATTATTGTTTCATCCGATACAAGACTTTGAAAAAATAACTTCCTACGTAGATGTTTCCTAAAGTTAACGAAATGGATATTAGTTGCTAGCGGTTGATGTCTTGTTTTTCTAACTTTTATTGACAGTTCAATTCTCGTTGATTTGCTAGTCAATGTAAGATTTAATACTAGTAGCATAAATTTGATTTCGACCAAGAATAGACGAAACGGAAATTTAAACAATTATAAAAATACAAACTGATTTTGCAGATCACTTAAAATAATATTGTCTGATACTGATTTCATTTCGGTTTATTGAATACGATGAAATATTTTCAAAGTGTTTTGATTTCATTTCTAAAAAAAAAAAATAAATAAATAATAAAGAGATTTATCAGATAAGAAAAAATGGATTACTAAAAATCTAAACGGATACAAAAAAGTTCGTCTAAGAATTTAGAATACCACTACTAATTGTTTTAGAATTAACAAATCGTGTTTAATAGAAATTGAAACTACACTGATTAATGTGTACGGTTAAGTAAGAATCTTAAATTCACCTCAAATAATAAAAAAAAAAACAGAAAATATTTCATACCAAATGAGGATAACATAACTGATAATATCGACAATTTAAATGAAGCAGATTGCAATGGTTTTAACAATCACTTGAAAAAAAAAATAATACTATAGGTTGCGAAATGGATACTGCATTAGGAGTATCTCTGTAAATACATTTTGAGAGGTTCAATAAGATATAATTATATGAATTGAAATTTAAGTGAAATAAAGGATAATAAAATAATTAAATTTTTGAAATACTTACGATCAGCGGTATATTTTTGTTTAAATTTAATTTAGGCTAACTATGTTTGTAATGTATCTTAAATCTTTTGTTAAAATAAATTTTAAATATATTTTTAAATTCAAATTTTATTGCACATCTAATGTTTTTGTGTAAGGAAAAAATATAATGTCCAAAACCTTAAAATTTTATTTCTCAAATCGATAATTTTAATAATCACATTTAATATATTGCGTAATGCAACTTTTAGTAATGGTAATGATAATACACGTACTTGTCAAAATGTAAATTATTCATTATTTGTATTAATTAAATAAATACACATTATAAACACTTTTTGTGGAATAATATTTAATTATTACATACCCTGACGTGTTTAGAAGCCAATAATTTCACGAAATTTCCGTAATCTTGAACCCATTAGCTTCCAAACGCGTCAGAGTAAGTAATAATTAAAAACTTTATAGAAAGTGTTTTTTATGTATATTTATTTAACTTGTATTACTTATTAATAATCTAAATTTAAGTAGTAAGTGTGCTTTTATGTTATTATTATTTTTTTAAATTAAATATCTGCTATTGTAATTAATGAAAGTACTAGAAAATACCCTGAAAGAAACAACAAAAAACTAATTTTACATTTAAGGGGTTAGGGGCATTCAGAATTTTCAAAAAAAACGATTTTTTTTTTTTGAATTTTCTCAAAGTATAATATTTTTAAAATATTCTCTGAAAATTTCAAGAGAATCCGACAAATACTTTTCGAGTTATTCAACAATAAACGGCGGGCTCTTTGACGCTCGAGAACAGGAAGCTGGCGGCAGCTATAGACAACTGATTTTTCGGGTTCTATTGTCATAGATTGTTTGTTATTATACACTCATACATACATTTACCAATTTTAGGTTGCAAAAGTGCTGAAAGTGATTTGTTTTTGTCATCAGTATACCGCCTGCGGTAGTTGCAGTGAGCAGTTAATAGTTAAGCGTTTAAAAAAAATTTTTCGAGTAATTTATCATGGGACGTGATTTTGCAAAAGGTTCGAGAGAACTTCGGAGCTCTAAGAATTTTCGTAAATCGCGTCTCGGTAAAAGAAAAAATGTTTTCAATCCGAAAACAGCGGAACGTGATGAAATGAAGGTATACATTCCTTATTGATAATTATGAATAGACTGGGATTAAATTGTGGGCCCAATTCTCATCGGTATGCCGAAAAAACGGATGCTGCCCGTATGAAGGTGGCAGATAAGCGCGCTAACGATAACACTCGAGAAGGCAGAATGCAACGTAGACAACAGCAAATCGATATTGCAGAAGCTGCTACATCGGCTGAAGAATTATATGACCCAGGAATAGATGACTCGGTGTAAGTAATTAAATGATTCCTCTTTCTATACATAAATCGAGTGTAAAACTTTAAACGCGTTTTTCTCAAAACTGTTTTCAAAGTCGGTGACCACTATCATTCAAAAACCGCTCGGTGGATTTGAATGAAATTTATACAACTTTTTTAAAACATATTAAACTAGTGCCTGATCGAAGGATTTTTTTTTTCCCCCAAAAAATCGATTTTTTATAAACAATTTACTGTTGCTTTTTTCCTGAAAATTCGTGAATAAATTGTCTGAGTCAGCCATTTTGTTTATTTTCAAAAAAAAAAAAAAAAAAGCTTCGATCAGGCACTAGATTAACTATTAAAATACTAATTTGTTTTTATTTGAATGATTTTAGGTAAACTGTTGAGAAGTTATGGTGGTCACCGCAAAGGGCTACTTGTGGAACAGGGGTCGATACATATAGCGATAACTTTTTACATAATTAATATTTTTTTTTCAAATTTGGGTGAAATCAAGTTGAAACATGACATAATGATGTAGTATTCTTACTTTTATAAAATAAATAAAATTACTGATAAAAAAAAATTATTAAAAATACTTGTTTTTTCGTGCCTCTGACTGCCCCTAACCCCTCAATTGTATTTCATTCTTTCATTTTTTATTTATTTATTTAGTATATTTTGCTTTACCGATTATATTTTTGCTTGAAAGATTTCGTCGGGAACAATTTACACAATTATAGACGCCGTAAAATGGTTGAGTTACACGTATTTGCACATCCGTATGTTATCCAATCCGATGCATTACGATATGAGTTACGAAGAATTAATGGTAATAATACTGATTTGCAATTTTAATCATTTTCAATGTAAACCTTCTTTTCATTCGATTACAATATTTTATATAATCAACTTCATTTGATTTACAGGATGATCGTAATTTATACAAAAAAAGAAAGTCATTGATTTTACAAGCTGCTCGGGAATTAGACAAAGCCGAGATGATTATATTTAATGAAAGAGCAAATTATCTACGAATAACCGGTTAACGAATGCTTTTAATTACTACTATTTAATATTAATTATTTTTATTCGAAATGAAAACAGTTTAATGATGTAAGAGTGGCTATTATGATTGAATAACTAATAAGAATCAACAAATTACAATGTGATCTTTTTCGAGTGATAAAAAAAAGACAAGAGTCGGTTTCATACTCTGCAACGAATTTATATTAATTTGCAGATTAGTAACTAAAAAGAATTAAATCGTAAATTAAACCGGAAATTGAGCAAATCTAACAATTAATATATAGGTCGAAAGTGTTTACTATTTAATTACGCGAGAAGTCACAAAGAAACAGAAGTGATTATTTACTAAATATGTAGCTATCTAGAACTTATCTCAAAGCGGCAAATAAAATCTTTCTATGTGAATTCCTAATTTATCATTTAATCTTACTGCAAACTGTAAGGTATTACCTTAAAAAACGAAAAACTTTTTGGCTTTTTTTTTTTTTTATAAATGTGCGAAATGTGTAAATTGGTATCGTAAAAAAATTTAAAAACTTTATACATGTTGTAAAAATCTACTAATACTCCCAAAAAATAAAAGCTTAAGCAGATAAGTCATAACTTTAAAACATTTAAATTTCACATAATCAAAATAATTATAACCTTTTAAGAAATTGTAAAATTTTCTAGGAAATTCAAAAACAAACAAATCAAAGAAAATTAAAATAATTTAAAAAATTTCATTAAAATTGCCGTGGACTGATGTTTAATACTCATTTACCTTAGCTCTTTTTAGAAAAAGGCCAAACAAACTGATTTTAATGCGTTTCGAAAATAAATATAAGTATACAAGTGAAGCCGTGGCAAGAAGTGTCAATATTATAATAAATATGACTTCTAACTTAGCATTCCTAAAATTTATTTCTTCGAGTCAAAACGGTCAAGAGAAGCTCAAAACCAATCGACAAAAAAGGTTTTTTCATAAAAATCCTATCCGGATACTTTGATAATAATCACCTTATCATCCCAATGAGGTAACTGGACTTCTTACTGTTTTTTAAAATTACAAACGCTTTAAATCAATTCATCTATCGTTAGAATGTTTATATAATCTAAAAATTCCTTTTAATTTTTCATGTGGGTATTAAAGTTTATGTTTATATGGGGCAAACGGCTGAAAGTTACCGAACTTAACTTTTTTTTTTTTGCTAGTAGAGCGATTTATGAAAATTCCTATATGTGTAATACAAGTGTATGAAATTCTAAAATACTGCTGAACAGTCGTGCTATTTATCGTTTAATACAAGTATTATAAAAATAATCAGATTTATTATTTATTATCGAATCTTATATAATTAAAATGAGAAAAAATAAAAAAAATTTAATTAATACGGAACACGCACTTACAAGATTGAAGAGTCATCGTGATTCTGTCAAATTTATTACAGTCATATCTAAAATGGTTAACAGCAATCGAAAGTCATTTCGTGAATCATCATATTTGTCACCAAAGTAACATTTCACAATGATGTTCCAAAAATAACGCAATTAATTTATAGGCATTGGCCAAATACAAACGACAAAATTCAAAAAGCTGTCCTGTAACGCTTATAAAACGTTGATAATTTAAAAATTGGCAGTTGAATATAAATAATTTTACTTTTTGAAAATTTACTTTTTGAGTTTCTTTTCTTTCTTGAAACTGTACTGCTATATCTATTGTATTCGTTTAATTTTAATAATACACAAATTAATTACATTTTGTTATGGTTATTCGCGCATTTCACACAGGAATTGGTCGTGCAGCCAGCAATTGCTACTTAACTTTAAAAACGGTTAGAAAATTTACCGCTGGAATCAAACTAATTAAGTGTAATGAAGATGCGATTGATTTATTATCGAAAGCCGAGGAATTCATAGATATCAAGGTGATTTTTTCTTATTTTTAGAAAACTTTAAAGGGATTTTATTGTTTCATAGGCAATTGTAAATAAAAATTATTGCTTACATTAGCGAACTACTATACGATTTCTAGATCATATACTCCTATTGTGATGTAATATGTCGTATTAATAAAAACACTTTGTACAGACGCGCAATACAGAGGAAGCTGAGTTAGATGATATTTTTGAAGAATTTAAAGATCTTCTCCCGCCGAGTGACCCAGCCGATATAAAAGTTGTGTTATTGTTGCTGTGCCATATTTTCCGTATCGGGCCGAGAACTCACTCATTGGAGTGTGATAAATATTTTATTACGCAGGTATAGGAGATATATTATCTTCATCTTATCTTTTTTTTTTTCATATTGTACTGTGCTGTATTTAATTACATAAACAGGTTCGTGAATATATTAAAATTAAATAATGCATTTTATTCTTACTGTCATTTCTATTATTCTCACATTTTTATAGTTCCAGTATTGATCAGTTTACTTTGTTACTAATCTATATTTTATGATATGTTGTCTGAATCAAGTATTAAGAAATTTCTGAGTCTTAAAAAACATCACAAGTAAAAAACTCGGAAGAAAAAAGACAAGGAGATAATTCAGGAGCTGTTTCTTGAGTGTCATCGGGTATTTTATGTTTTTCGAGTTTGTGTTCGATTTTCAATAACGGTTCTGTTCAATTAATACAACCGGAATAGCCTTTTGGATAATACATTGTGGATAACTTGACAGTCTATATGTGTGTGTGTGGGCGTGAAGGGGGTATATTTGACGTTAAATTAAAAGATAACGAAAAATCGAATTTACTTTTTTCCCAGCCGCATACATATAAATGATAAAGACAAGTATCAAAATTGAATTAACATCATCAAGTTATTAATCTGTTGGAGAAACAATCGAAAACTATCGCCAACTACACGACATATGCGTAATATACTGAAATCTGCGTTTTTAACGCATTCGTTAATGACAATTCTGACTGTTCCCTAAACACACCTTTTATAATCCTGAACTTTTTCACTCACGAGTTAAGTTTGTCTTTTCGTTTAACTAAAAACTGTACAATATACGTTCGTAAAATTACACGAACAAGTACTTCAATAATGGTGCAAGTAAAATTACTATAAAATAACCGTATCGATTTTGCAATTCATAAAAGTATTAAAAACCACTGTACTCTAGCATAAATGAACTTAAAATATGATTTAAATTTTTTTAGCTGATGTAAACCTATTAAAAAGGTAATTGCTGCTTTATTTAACGTTTAATCAACTAATTAAAACGTTTATTTATTTAAAATATAACAAGTTCAAATTCAGTATTCCGATTAGAAAATACAAAAATAATATATAAAAAAAATTAAAATGTTTATTTATTAATGCAATAAAAATAAGGAAAATAATTTTTGCTGGTCCATCAAATTGGGATATTTTAAAAAAATAAAATAAAAGCGTTGGTCGATGCTGATATGAAATGTTATTTCTTAGACCAACGCTTTTATTTCATTCTTTTAAAGTATCACAATTTGATGGGCTTGCAAAAATTATTTTCCTTATTTTAATTGCATTAATAAATAAAAGCCTTTATAAATTTCTTTTATAATATTTTGTTTTACAATTTTTAATTGCATTTGTGGACGAATGAGAGCGTAAAAAGGAAACGAAAAAAAAGTTATCTGAACTATGATACGAATGTTGTACGAATAAGAAAGTAAAAAAAAAAAGGTGAAATTTTTCAAATATCGATTTTAGTTTTAAATAATGTGATTTACTTAATAGCCGGGAATAATATAATTAGTTGAATTTTTATTTTTATTTGCATTTCTTTGTCCAATCTTTGTCCATCAAAAAGCGTATATGCGCAACAAAATGATCAGAAGCTAGTCTTCCTGAAATTTTTTTTCGCGAACCTTTTACAGGGCTAGAGATCTATCTACGTAGGTACCAATTTTCATTAAAATAGGCCTTGTTGTTTTCGAGGTCCTAGTGTTCCAGGATTTACATGAATATAAGAATACAAATAAGAAGGTTACGTTAAATAAAAACCTTTAATAAAATAAAAAATTATCGTAATTGAACGATAGATAAATTTTTCGCCTGAAAAATAAAACTGAACTATTTTATACATTTCAGAATGTAACTCGCCTGTGTAGAGGTTTATTTGAAATTGTATTGTACAAGCAAAATTCTGCTGCAGCCGGTATAGTATTGGAGCTTTGTAAAATGCTGCAGTTGCAGTATTGGACCTGTCACACACCGTTCCGACAATTTACTATATTACCAAACGAGTTGTTAACGAAGATCGAATCACTGGATTTATCCATTGAAGCAATACGTGAAATGAGTATACCTGAAATCGGTAAATAAAAAATACGCATTTTTCCCTATTATTTTTATTATATTCTTTGTAACAAAAAATTCGAATTTTGTTAATTATCATTTTTACCGACTTCAAAAAAAAAAAAAAAAGGAAATTATATTTGTCGCGTATTTGTTTTTTCCTGTCTGTTCATGCGTAACTTTTAGTTATTTAGAGCGATTTTAATAATTCTTTGTAGTGAAGGCGCCATATAAGTGCTGATATATATCGGCGAACACAAAAATTAGTGATGATTAAATGACGTGTAAATGGAGGAAAGAAGGGATTTAGCGAAATATTATTAATAATATAATAAACATCATATATCAATTTACCATGGATACGTAAATTGGGAAAAAGGACTAATTTTTAATAAGACAAAAAATAAAAATATCAATGATAATCATCACGAATAAATATAGTTTCGAATAAAAAAAAATGAAACCACCATACATGGCGCCATTTACAAGCTCATCATTGGTACAAACATTATCACTATTGCGCGTATTTTTGACAATGTAGACTGACTCAAATGACATTCTTTATCAGGAATTGCACCAATCAGTGGTGGTCTAATATGAGTACCGATGAATATTATTAAATACTGACCGAGGAATCATCAAATAATGTTAAAAAAAAAAGTTTCTTTAGAGATATACTTTCTTTGCTTAATATAACCGAAGAAAAATTAACCAAAAGAATTTTATTAGAATATGGGGAAAATATTGAACAACCAAAATTTTAAAATTAAAAGGGCGATAAACGCAAATGACCACCAACGTTGGTTTCCTATGGAAATGTAAAATCAAATAAAGACAACGAATTTGAAATCCCCAAAGCGCGATTTACAAGCTCATCAATACAGAATTTAAACATTACTCCTGAACTAATACCCAGCTTTATGAAGGACTCAAAATAGTAACATTTTAGGTTAATTCGTATTATCAGTTAAAAATATTTGCGCTAAAAATTTTGAAATCAAATAGTTGTTTTTTTTTAAAGTAAAAAATAATTATATTTGATAAAAAATAATATATTTTACAGTAAAATATACCCTAAGGAGTTATGATTATTCTTAAACATCATTAACACTTATTAAAATTGCACCAGATTCAAACTGCCACAGTAATTAGAAACTTAGTTAAATATCCCTGATATTTTCTATTTTTGGTATATAGACTCATTTAATATGGTTTCTAAATATTGTTGCAGTTTGAATTTGATGTGCCGACATTCGAACAAGTGTTAGGAATAATCATAAATATACTTATGTATATTACTCTTAATTATTTTTTAATTTTTTAGTGTTTTTTTCTTAAATTTTTTAATTAAATTTTGTAATCGATACTTTTTTTTTTCTTTTTGAATTATTTTATATACGTAAAGTCAAATGATTGAATAGAAATTTCACTTGCTGCGATTTCTTACGGCAATAATTCCATTCCCTGTTAGAAATCAAAGTAACTGCCTACACAGCAGTAAGTGTAACTTTCGCTTGCAACTCGAAAAAGAAAATCGCGATATATAAGCAATGTATTAATAATAAGAAATGAAAAATATCAACGTTTTGCATGGATGACAACAAAGTAAAGTAATTATTAAAAAATCTCAAAACGCACAGATATAATGACAGATATGAAAATGTGTAGTTATTTACCACATAACCGTTTGACCTTTAAAAGATAATCGTGTAATAAAGACACGATAACTATTCATAAAATTCATTAGTTGTTTATCCATTCATTGACAAATAAATGATAAATGTACCAGCAAAGCTCTCGCAACCAGTTTCAATCGTTTTAGTGATCGCTTATTCAATCGTCAGGAATTTTTGTTTTTATATAATCGCAGAAATTAAGGATTAGTATGCATTCACCGTAAAAATATCAAACCAGCATCAAATTATACAACCATCTAAAACCAAAAGCTTTCTATTTCATTTCATTTTTTTTCAATTAAACAGTTACCTTATTTTTATTTTATTTTTAATTATAATAATGTTTACGTATAGCAGTGTTAAAACATGTAAGAACGTTGCTATCTGTTTAAGGAAATTACTATGACCTTATGCAATTTTAATTTGTTTTTCGTCTATCATTACGGTTTAGTTTCAATTTCATGCAGCTTTTGCTGCGTTGATTTTTACAGTCAACTTATCCGCTTTCAGTTATTCCTGCCGAATTTTTCTTGTTATTTTCTTTAATTATTCTTTCAATAAGTTCTTCTTGAAAATTCTAATCTTTTCCAGAACTCTCGATTTTATCACTTTTTTGGCCTGTTTCATCTTCACGACGATAAAATTACGGCTCAAAGCATATCATCTATTTATTTATTTATTTTTTTTTAATTCATGTTTCGATAATTTTAATACTTCAATCACCAGTTTATTAAATATGTACTCGTAAATTTTTAATTATAAATGTGTTTACCTGAATAATACAACTTTTTAAAAAATTATATTTAAACCGTTAGGGACATTATTGCCAATTCCTTGATAGTTTATTCTATTATTGCTACATTCGAAACAAGAAAAAACTAATCACCACGATGGCTACCATCTTTAGTTTCTCTCAATTCCGAGTGTAATTAATAACGGGAAAAAGAGAAGATAACCACCTAATAATTAGTAGAATATCCCTAAGTAGTTTACACTCTTTTTAAAAACGATGATGTTATTCCAAGATTTGTAAACAGTTTCATATTTCGGTGCCCTCATTTAAATGTAGCGTTGTAGTTAAACAGTTTAATATGGAAATTTATAAAACTCAGTCGTTCCAGATTCAACGGATTTACTACACCTGAATCGAATTGAGAACTAGAAAAAAATCAGGAAAAATAAAACAATTTAAGAGAAAGAAATTAATTCTAATCGCTTTTGCATAATCATTGAACAGTAATGAATCTCAACTTTGCAATAATTTGAAATTGTTTTTATCCATACAATGTTTAAGAAATCTGCAGAACCAATATGGAAATATGCGCGCTCTTAATTTAACATTTTCGTACTTTTAGGAAGAGTGTTACGTGATAAGAAGCTGGCGGATAAACTAAAGAAGTGTGCCAACGAGTTCCCTCTTCTTTCAGTTTCAGCCACGATGCAACCAGTCACTCGACGTGTTATGAAGATAAACGTTTCTATTTTACCAGATTTCAAGTATGAAACTTTTTACATCACTAATAAGCGATAGTAATAATAATAATCAATCAGAGTCAATCAGTCGAGTTTATTTACAACAGTTTGAAACATTAAAATTATAATTTATAACAAAATAATAATAATAATGACGATAATAGCTGAATTGGTTTGAAACCCGATGTTATTTGTTTAACAACAAATGCAGTATGTAAGAGTATTAGCCGACTTTCATTTCTGCACATCTGTTTTTCATATAAAAATCACTTCGATATATGTGTGCCGAAATTGTGTCGTATTTTCTTTCATCGGGACTATTTTGCAAATTAGGAAAAGTCATATCACCGTCCGAACCTAAATTATTTTTTATTGAAAATATACATTTTAAAATCTGTTAACGGTTAAATCAACCATAAGTTATTTCACGCGTTTTTTTGTGCTGAATTCTCTCGATCGTTACAACAAATCGATAAACATGGTAATATATACATTTTTATTTGTTTAACAAAATTGAAGCTTAAGGATAACTCTTCATATATTTTTAAAAACATTACTTTTTTTTTCTTCTTATTTTTTTGATAACGCTATTAGTTTTTTATGAAATTATTCAGAGATCAAACTACGGCCAAACTTTTTGTTAAAATGCTCGGCCGCTTTAAGGATGAAATAACGAAGCTCGTTTTCAATCGGCTTGATATCACTTTTAACTGGAACGCGTATTCTTTTCCTTGTTTATCTTTCCGCTTAATCTTGCCCACTAATTTGTTTTATAATTTTCCATTTCGTACCATGTGCTCTAGTTCTCTCACGTCGCTGATACCTGTTAAGCTTTTTACGTTATTCAGCCGTAACATTCTTGTTTCCGTTTTCCCTCTAGTTTTTCCCGTAGTATCAGTTGAAATATTTCATGTTTGTTTATGATCAGGCGCAATTTTAAGTGTGCATTAATACCGTGACTACAGAATACGCTTTTCGATTTTAAAATGCTTTCCGTGTTCTGTTCTACATTTAACTTCCGTGTACTCTTTATCTGTGATTCAACTTCTTAAAAGGATGAGACTCTTTCTGTTCTTATTTTTTCATCTTTTCCACGTTTTTCTGGGTGTGTTCACATATTTCGTTTTCTTGAAATTTATTTTAATTACCATTTCATCTGCATTAATCTTTGTAAGCTTTTTTATGTTAACTAGCTATGATGGCAGTAGCCGTCTACTGATAATGCAAATTCCCGATGCATCTCAATTTTATCTATTTACGTTTTTTTGTTCTACTATTTCAAATACTTTGTAATATTTGATCCTATCAAAGGCCTTTTCAAAGTCTATCGAAATGTATACATTTACGTTAATTTCAACGATGAAATATCTGGAAGAGCAAAATCATATTATCTGATAAAACATTTATCAGTAACTACGTAGCACGATGCTTACTTTTACGAAAACGGTGAAGGGTCTATGTATAATAGGGAATTTAACAGATTAGAAAGAGCGAAAATTAAAGAACGGAATAAAGAAAATAGATGCAATGGGAATAATTAAGCAAAAAATAAATCAGTAAGTTATCAAAAGTAAAATGGATTAAAACGGAAGTGGAAATAAATATACAAAACGATAAACTGAAATAAATGACGAAAAAAACGTAACAATAACGACACGGGTAAAGAGCATGATAAAGAATAGTTAACGATAATTTTAATGTTGCGCTACATCAGAAATTAGCTGTCCGGGGTAATAAAGACAAAGAAACATATCTGTCACTATTGAACACAATTGATAAACGAAAACAACTGGTTTTTAAATTGAAATATTACGGAAAATAAGGCATTTAAAAAGCCGCAGATGTACTATTAACAACATATCCTGACTGCGGTTCTTTTGCGATAATAACTGGGAGCAGAAGATTTTTTCACAGATGCTCAATTCGTTTTTAAAACTGAATTGAATTTTTCCCTTATGATTTTCCAATTTTTTATGAAGCATCTTCTGAATGATTCATAAAAATGTCTTCAGTACATTGCTCGTTGGATTTATAGGGGGAAAAAGGTTATGTTTTTTCGTTAAATTGCTGCCTCCCCATTCGTAAATTTTACAGTGCGCTGCATATATACGTGCATCACTTTAATTAGCTGACATTTACATTTAAATGATGAAAATGTCTTATAATAAAAAGTAAACGCATCGTTGTAATTTATAGATAAAAAGTACGAAAAAGACTGTTTATTGATGTTGAAAAATTTCTACATCTTTCAGCGGAAACCTAGTCAAAACGAAAAATTTTTAAAATTTCAAATTATTTAATTCTTATAACACACTTCTTTGAATTCGAAACGGAAAAAATCATGGGTCTTTATTTTTTTCACGGAAGAACAACTGGATAGGTCATATGTTAAGGGGAACTAGCTGATCGGAAGTTAATTTTAAAAAGCAGTGCAGGAAGACAAAGAAAAAAATTGTTGGACAATTTGAAGAAGGGAAAATAATACAAAGAGTTTAAAATTGTTGGTCAGTAAAAGAAAATTTGAAAAAACGATAAGTAGAGCTAGTGAAAATTTGCTTCTGAGGGCCTGCTTTCGGATAGAACATTAAAGAGTCAAAAACTTCCTTATTACTAATATAGTACTTTCACAGAAGCCGATAATGATTGCGACGAAATACATCAAACAAAGTTTGAATGTTGTAAATGGCTACATCTGTATCACCCAATACAAGAGTACGGCTAATAATCTTACAATAGACTAACTTGAAAAGGTTTATTTGAATTTTAGATCTTTGAATGTCTAAATCTTTGAGTTAATAATGTGTTACTGTATTCATATTAATTTCTCATTTTTTCTGGTTTAGTTGATTAAATCAATTATTTTATATATTTGTATATTGCACATTGCACGGATTGTTTCAGATGGAATGTAAGTGTCCATGGTCCACTTATGACGTATTGGTTGTTGATTGACGATCTAGATGCAAACCAAATACATTATGTAGAAAAAATTACTATAACTCAAATGCAGGTAAAAATATACAACATCTATTTACGTTGATCATTTCACACGTTTTTAAACCTAGTTGTTCTTCGCGTTAGTTTTATTCTCTAACAATTCGGTGATATAAAAAATAATCAACATATTATTTATTATAAAATCGGTTTATCCTTTAATTATCTAAATGGTCGACTACTTCATTCGTAATAGACAATCGATAAACCATTTTAAAAAAAATTGTTAAAATTATATGCGCTTTAGATATTATTATTCTATATTTAAATTAAATTAATAACTTTTTAATTAAAACATCTAATTTCTTTTGAAAAAAGATTAATCGAGATCGAGGTCAGTCCAAAAATAGAAAAACAAAATGATTAACGAAAAAAAAAAAAAAATATATATATATGTATTTCAATTTTATAGTCATTTCATGAAACATTTTTCATCAAAATCTTTTATACTATCTTCAAACTCTGTATTGTCTCTAGTAATACAACTTTCGATATATGAAGGAGCTAATGATGACGCTTTTGCGCAAACATAATTCTTAAGCTGCATAAGTTCGGAAAATAATCTGTCGTTCTCTTTCGTCTTTGTCCTCATTATTAATAAACTGCATTCGGAAAACTATAATTGTAAAATAAACTCGCGGATTAGTATAGTTCTTTTACGAACACTTGTGCGTTTTTAAAATACATAAACGCGTGTTCTAAGATATAGAAAAATATGTTTACTATTCGAAAAACATGGTCTAAATAGTCAGAGTCGATCTGATAGTACTGAAATAATATTCCTACTAAATGCCCCAGAGAGCGTCTAGATTTCTCGTAATATTTAGATTATTTGAAATTTAATTAAACATAATTTTTATGATTCCGTACACATGTAATGTACGGAATCCTAATAAAATGATTCAGGAACAACAAAAATATCAAATAAAAATCCATGACTTACGATCGGATTGACTTATAAACTTCAAATTTGGAACATAAATTACAATTGAAATTCTCTTTAAGATAATCTATGACTTCAAGCTAATCGATCACCCTGGGCCCAAAAATAAAAAAGAAACAAAAAACGTCTAGAATATATAATATAGAATTTAAATCACTTAAAAAATTCATAATTCATCACCAGATAACCCGTTAAAAGTGAAATTCAAAATATTAAAAATCAGAAGCTCTTTCATAAAATAAAAAATTACGATTGAAAAATTATTTAAACTCCCTCTTTGGACCCAAAAACAGCACAAAAATTATGTACACGTAAACAACAGGTCGAGTAAAAAAGGTAAAGGAAACCAAAACGTATCTCAAACTTATGTACAAAGGACCGCTTTATAAGGAAATTATAGCCGAGTTTACAACTTTACATTAGACCCTCTCGGCGGGCCGAAAGCTCGAAAATTTAAAAAAAAAAAAATTCTTTTTTCTGGACGTGTGATATATTATTGAAAAGATCATTTTAATTTCTGTAACGAAACTTTCGAAGTTGGCGAAAATTTTTAAAAAAGTGTGTAAACTAAAGTGCAGACCCCGCCTTATGGCTTGAGTATTATAGATAAAAATTTTGAACAAGGTTAAAAACATGAACATCCCCGCATAAAACGTCAGTGGCGATTTCTTCGGTACTTTTAGTTATGTGGCAAAGTACTAAAGCAAATCGGAAAAGAAAAAAATCCGCCAATACACTTCTCTGGCAGTACAGATTAACCTGGCTAAATGGGAAGATAATTTTTAGCTTACTAGTAGAAATTTGAGAAGCTGCTAATTGAACGGGTGGAGAAAAATGCTTAATCTGAGAGACACGAATCCGTCTGTCGGTATGGAGAAGTGTTTGAATTCCGATTTGGTGATCTATTCGCTTTCATGTTGTGTTCCTCAGGTGCTGTAAGTATTTCTCCAACATTGAACAAAGATGGGAGAGCAAACGGACAAATATATTATAACTCAGTTGTTTGAATAAAATATCCAAGGAAATAATAGAGAAGGAAAAAATAGGGAATGGAAAAGGAAAATAAAGGAATAGCTTCAGGAGGAAGAAAATGTAAAAAAAAGTAATAAACATAAAATAAAATGACAAGGCGCAACAAAAAAACTGAAGAAAAAAAAACATCGAATATAAAAGATAGAAATAGGATAAGTAAAAAGATAGATTAAGATGTAGTAGTTTAGTAAATATTACACGATTATGTATATGTATAAGTTAAGTTAAGATGGTTAAGTGTTCATAGGATAATTCGTCGACAAGCGTTTTAGCTTGACCAAAAATTTATATGTAAAAAATAACAAATACATATTTTTTTCAAAAAAAAAAAAAAAAAATAGCGAGTTACTAAAAACACATTGAAAAGCAAACACACACAACAATAGTGTAAACTTCCAATCGGATCAAAGCGCTTTAGAAACCAGGTACTTTTCTACTTTAATCGAGCGACCAGCGCGTTGTACAGTGCAAATTTTTTGATGCAAAATTATGACTACGTTACACCGCTATTTTATTATAGCGCAATGACGTTCACACATTCAATTGTGGTGAATAAAAAGCAGAATAGTACAGCGAACCGGCAAAATTGGATCGGCAATTTAAAAAAAATTGTTAATGTGAACAGGCTTATTGATTTTGCTTTTAAACAGATTTCCTAATGTGGTTGTAATTTTCCTTTAAAATATATATATATACATATATATAACACATCGTCGTTCAATAAGTGCCCCGGGACTAACTAAGAAAACAACATTTGTTTCGCAAAATCCATTTTTATTCATCAACATAATCACGTTCAAGTGCGATACAATCATTCCAACGCTTTTCTAACTTTTCGATACCCCATGCTTGTAAAACGATATGTCCTTGGCCTCAGAATAAGCTTCAGTTGCAGCGATTACTTCCTTATTCGAGCCAAATATTTTTCCCTGGAGCATTTTTTTGAGATCGGCAAAGAGCCAGTAGTCACTGGGGGCTAGATCTGGAGAGTATGGTGGGTGGGGGAGCAGATTGAAGTCCAACTCGTTCAATTTGGCCATTGTCTTCATTGACTTGTGGCCCGGTGCATTGTCTTGGTGAAAGATGATTTTTTTCTTTTTCATGTGCGGTCGTTTTTTTACGATTTCGTCCTTCAAACGCACCAACAACTCAATGTAATAGTCTCTGTTGATGGATTTTCCCTTTTCAAGGTAGTCGATGAAAATTATACCGTGCGCATCCCAAAAAACTAACGCCATGACTTTGTTAGCTGATTGTTGCGTTTTCGTACGCTTCGAACGGCTTTCACCGGCTGCACCCCACTCAGCTAACTGCCGCTTCGACTCCGGAGTAAAATGATGGATCCATGTTTTGGTCCATTGTCACATACCGACGCCAGAAATCCTGTTTATTGCGAGTAAACAGTGACAAACAGCTCTCTAAATCGTCGACTCGTTGTTTTTGTTCCATTGTAAGCAAACGCGGCACCCATTTGGAAAAGATCTTTTTCATGCCCAATTTTTCGTGTAAAATTGTAGACGCACTTCCAGTTGATATGTTGACCATCTCAGCAATCTCACGAACTTTCAGTTTGAGGTCATCCGTCACGATTTTCAAAACTTGCTTATTATTTTCTGGAGTTACTGCTTCATTTGGTCTACCCAAGAGTTCCGCATCATTTGTATCAGTCCGATCACGTTTGAAATCAGCATATCATCGGCAAATCGTTGTTTTCGACGGAGCAGAGTCTGGATAACATTTTTCAAGTCATTGCTGAGCTTGTACGGTGTTCTTTCCCATTAAATAGCAATGTTTTATCAACACACGAAACTCGTTTTTTTCCATCTTTTACATAAACGCAAAAGTAGCGTCACTTTCACCACAGTAGCTTTGCTGTTTATGGTCCGACTGACGTGAACATTAGACATGTGTCATTTCAAGATTAGTTCTTTCGAAAAACGAACTAGATTTGATATTACTAATACCATTTGTGAGTTAGTCCCGGGACTTATTGAACGATGTATTACATATATATATATATATATATATATATTAGTTTTTTTTTATTATGGGACGAAGGCGATTTATATATTTCACTTTATAATTCTTAAATTAAAGTTACTTAATAATCTTTTTTATTTATTTATTTTGTTTATTTTTTTAAAATTCATTTTGCATTATTCTTTTTTATTATTCACATATTAAATTTGTTAATTTCCTTTATCGAAATCTATATATCAATTTTTTTTTTTGAATAAAATTAATTATTTAATTTTTAAAATTTAAAAAATTAGTGACTTCTTAATTTGTTCTTGTTTATGTAGATTTTAATTTTTTCTGTCTTAAGGGGGGGGGTAGGGTCTTGGAGGTCAAAAAAAGACGATTTTTTGATAATTTTTTTAGAGAATATGGTTAATGCAAGTTTATTTACATAATTGGTACATGATAAAGTAACATCTGAAGAATATTGTGTTAAATTTTCATTGAAAAATATAAAGAATTAAGCCAATGGCAGCAAATTTTCGTACGCGCCTCGAAAAAAAGTTGTTTCGCGGTGCACCGCATAACTCAACACTGGATTATCGGAAATGAAAAAACTAAAGTTTTTTCATTAGTTAATGAGTTTCTGTAGGTAGCAACGTTGAGTTTTTTAATTTTTATTTATTTTTTAATCGTTGGTAACACTTGGAAGTGAAAATACCGATTTTTGAGTAAAAATTAGCCATTTGTTATTGTAAAATAAATAATAATAATTAAAAAAAAAAAAAAAAAAACTCGACGTTGCTACCTTGCAAATTGTCTATAAAAATAGTGTACCAAATTTCAGAACGATCGGTGCAGTAGATTTTGAGTTACAGAGTGCACCGGCTTTGAAAACGTTGTTTCGAGAAAAACGCGTTTAAAGTTTTTTATAGTATAAAATCACAAATTAAACGTTAATAAGGTAGTAATTTTTGTCTATACTCGCACAGAATCATCAATGCCAGGCCCATAAAGTGAGGAACTTTGATTTAGAATGTCCAAAGCATCTTTTTGCTCTTGCCTACGACGAATTCTCTCTTCTTTGGTATGTTCCGCCGCTCGCTCATCCGCTTTGCTCATTCGTGTATTTTCCACTGATTGCGCCCATCCATGATAACTTGGGCCTGTACTGATTCCTATCTCTTCCAGAAAGGTCAGGTAAACAACACGGCCTTCATTGAAGGTAGAGGCAGCCACATGAGCTCCAAACTCAACAATAATTGTCGAACCACTCTCAGTTTTTGGCGAAATCTTTCAAATAAGTTGATTGATACTCTCATTATTGTTTTGAGAGAATCCGCCAATACATCGCTCCAGGAGAGCATCTTTGCTCAGATATTCATAAATTGGTGTTTAATCCCCTCTAGAACATCACTTGGTAGAGCAGAGTAAGAGTGTTTGAAAAAACGCAATTCGTTTGCAGCTGCCGCTCGGGCAGTTTTGGTGCTATGAGTGTTTGTCAGTTGAAGCGTAGTGATAATAAGTCGCCCAAATGGCCTTCTTCATTTCTTTTAGAGAATGAGAATTGTAACGGATGACACGACCATAGTGAAACGTTAGTTTACCAATCAATTTAGCAGTGAGCTTGCCTTTACCGGAAAGTGTTTTCCTTTGTATTTTCTTTGCAGCCTTAGTTTCAGTATCTATTACACTTCTTTTTTACTAAATCGCGCAAACGGGTCTCCATCCTCTTCTGGACGTGTTCTACACATTCCTTTTATTGATTAACATACAAAATCTTCGCTCAGCTCAGCGTTACTTGACACACAGTATTGCGTTTTCCGCCGCAAGTACAAGTCAGTGCCTCGACCACTATCACTCAGACACAAATACGTCTCTACCCCGATGTAGTAGTGCAAACGACCGGACTTACAACAGAACACAGGGATTTTTGGTTTTGGCCGAGTAAACATTCTTGACAAAACAAAGCAGCGATGCAACCGAGAATGACGTTTGAGAGATCGTGAATAGAGACTAATTTCTAACTGAAATCTCGCGTCGTCAAGAAATAGCATTACGCGTACCGAATCTGTCTCAAGGTATGGTTATAAACATCTACCTACCTGCGTAAATCTTTTTCGAAAAAATCAATTAAGGGATTATACGAAAGGGACAGAAAAATATGCTCTTTAATCCCGCTGTGCGTCAGGGCCAGATAGTCGTTTTCGTTCTTTTAGTAGAGTTAGAGCGGCGCACAGTTATAATGCCATATCTTTGTTAGTTTTGCTTCGATTTATTTGAAATTTTGACGCAATATTCTTATGATGTTGTACATTCATTTTATGAAATAAAAAAAAAAATCATTTTTTTTTTTACTCCCAAGACCCCCCCCCCTTAAAGAAATACCGGAGAAAAAATCAGGATCGCGGTACTGATAATTGTTTAATAATTTGTGGATAAGACTAAAATTAATTTTTAATATGAGATAGGTAGTTTGTTTAAATACTAATGTAATAAAAAATACAAAAATGAAACCAACAAAACGCGTAATAAAAATGTATTTTAAAAACCGAAAAAATATAGTACGAAATCAAAAAGGCGTAGTAAAATTTTTTCTTCAATGAAACGGAACTCGAAAAATATGGTTACTTAACAAACTTGTCGAAATTTCATAAATCGTGAATAATTTATTTGTGTTTAATGTGATCTATCAAATCAAGATCCTGAATTTACGAGATCTAGTGACGTCAAGTAAAACTTATTAAAAATAAACAATTTCAATAGTCCGAAAAAAACAATGTCAAATCACCGTGCGTATTGCTATGCGTGTAAGTCGGTTTTTAGTTTAACGCACTTGGACTATCCTTGTACAGTATATCGAAAGTGTAATCTTTTATGCGTATTCGTATTCGATTGAATTGGCATGAACATTACATCTGTACAATGAACATATGTATATGAATAAATAATGGCGGCACTAGAATCGAGCGATGTGACTGATAAGTAGTATATTGTATATTTATCGAATGTATTATAGCCGAAAATAAAAATTCATGTATTTCACAAGCACTACTAAAAATCTTCCAAGCAATCGTAGTGCTTAAGAAAGATAGTTGAATTTTTTTTTTTTTATGCATATATATATATATATATTCTGTTTTATAGAGATGTGTTTTTTAAACTTGAATGAAATTTTTATTCTATAAGAACTCCTTTTTTTCTTTTTTTTTTTTTAAAACCCATCTATAGAATAAAGGATATATATACATAAACAAAGCTCATCAAACGATAACAATCCAATTAATCGTTTAATAATTAAGCAAAAATTTCCAAATTACAAATCGATATTAAGAAAGTAAAATTAAGAAAAGCAACCGCTGTATTTATTTTTGTTTGCAAATGTCATATATTATTAAACTATTAGCAGAAGTATATTCGATTATTATTTTTCAAAGATGAAATTAAAAGAGAAATCAATAAACAAAGTTTATTAATTGTACTCCTACTTGGAAATATGTATGCAACATGTAGATTCTTTTTTTTTTTTTTTTTTTTAATTTTACCGCTTACAAATTCATATTATTGTTATAAACTTTATTTAAGGGTCGCAACGAAATTCCTTTAGAAATCAGCGCAGTTGTTCCGATTTACGATCCTAAACCCGATTATTACACCGTGAAAGTTGTAAGTGATCATTGGTTGCAGTGTGAAACGTGTATTTATCTTCATTTGAAAACTGTATTACTTCCTGATGATGATAAATTTTATACCGGTATGATTCATTTTTTTAAATTTTATTACCGTCGGTTTTTATCTTATTAAAATTTTTGTTTGCCGTAATCAATTTCATAGTTAGCTAAAAATGTTACCGCACCCACACTATTAAGTTAATGTTGAGACTTCTTTTATTCCTTAGAAACTCCGTTTTATTTTCATTTATTCTCTATTACGTATTCTGTTGCATCTTTAAAAACCGTAACAGTTTTTTATGTAGTTATTTTTCATTCAAGTACTTTCTCGTCTGTTCACCAATAAACGTAAACAAATTTATTATCTGCATAAATGATTCTAGTAATTTTTTTTTGTTTTTCATAATTTTCCTCGTTTCATCATTTTATCAACGTACAATTTTTACCGAATTTTAATAATCACCCGAGGAAATGTGTGTGTGTGTTTGTGTGTAAACTGTATATTTAAATTTGTAAAAGTTTGTCATTGTCGAAACTCTTGAAATTATAAATTGAAGCGTAATGATTTTCAATTGTTTATTTTGATATTGTAGATATGTTGGATTTGCGGCCATTACCGATAAAAGCTTTAAATAATGATGTTTACGAACGGCTATACTCATTTCAATATTTCAACCCAATACAAACTCATATATTTCATCGCCTTTACCACACAGATGATAATGTATTACTGGGTGCTCCAACGGGGTCGGGAAAAACAATTGTTGCCGAACTTGCTTTCCTGCGATTATTTAACAACAGTTCCACCGATAAGGTTAGTATTATTTCCGTGATTTCATTATTACACAAAACCGTACAGATATCATCATCATCAGTGTTTCAGCTCGTAGGCTGGTCTGCTCTATGCATCAATAGACTCCATGCAAGCCTGTCAGCTCCTTTTTTCTTTAATGCCGCATATATAGATACATTGGCTTCTTTCAGTACGATATCAATGAAGGTTATTTTTGGCCGACCGCGAGGTTGTTTCCCCCATTATCTTCCCTTGGGGGGGGGGGGGGTTTCGCTTGCTGAAGATCTTAGAGGCCCCACTGTTTTAAATACTGACCTGAAAAAAAACATTAAAAACAAAAACTCCAACTTGCAAGTCAATGAATCTACTTATGCAATATCAGTCTCCTCGCACTGTCATGTTACGGCTAATATTTATTACAAAAACGAAAATAGCGGAAAATCACCTGTGCGCAGCTTTTTCGTTCTTTTTGTAGAATACATAATTATTATATGGTGTACACGCAAATCACATAAAAATAATTCGGCAGTAGAGTTGATTATTTAAAGAACTGGTCACTTAACTCATATTTCCCTGCATATAATTATTACAATACCACCGCGCAAATAGTGGAAATACGTGTACTTTTAAAAAAATTCTTAAAATATGTATATATAAACACCGCGTAAGATAGAGAAAATAATGAGAAATGCGCGGGTAAAAAATTCGGATATTCCTGATTCAAGTGAAACGAAAAGAGAAACCACAAAAACAAATTGTAAGTGAAAGACAGAAGTTGTAATTGTAATAATAAATATGTAAGAAAAAATTACATTGTTCTTACTATTAAGTGGAATAATGAAAAGTCGATTAAAGTCGTATTTTATTAAAAAGATTAATACAATTAATAACGCACGAAGCGTAAGAATAAAACTAAAATGAAAATTGTAGTGGTGTATCAAATGAGAAAACTTAAAAATCGTATGATTTTAAATTACCTCCGGGGCGATAGATTACACCGTCTTTAGTCCTGATAAAAATAACCGTTAAATTTGAAAAGAAGTGAAATTAACTGTTTACAATTTTTATGTTTCGATGAGAAATTTAACGGGGCAAAAGTTCTACGATAATGGATAAACTACGACAAAATCGCTACGATAAGCAAATTTCTCCCATTTTGGACATTTGCAAATTGCATCAAGCACCAGAAGACAGTTGAATAAATAATTAACAATAAATAAACGACTCATTGAACTAGTAATTAACAATTATGAAAGGAAATATATTTTTTAATTTAACGAAGGAGAAAATTAACATCTATTACTTAGTCACTTCAGTAGAAGAGTGCGCAACAAATATCAAATGCTTTGCCTGATAACCTTTCTTAGTTATATAAGGTTTGTAACTTTATTTTTGTATTACCTTAATAGATTTTTGTATTTTTAACAAATTTTGAATACTATGAAGGATTTCTTTAGTGATAAGTACGCATCGCACAAATCAAAATTGGTTTTTACTTCCCCACAACGGGACTTGCTGATTAATCGCACAAGGTATAAAAATTATTGAACACCTATAAATGGGCTTTTACAACAACGAAGTTCTTGTAAATCAACAATGCTATTTAAGCTAACGAAATTTGTAAATTCGTTAATGATGTAGATTAATATTGGTACGAATTTATATGCACAAAATTAAATTGTTCGAAAATGAATTACTAATAATCTAGTAACTCCGGAAATCTAATAACAGACAAAAACTAAAAGAAACAAGTTTTATTTTAATTTACTTCAAATGTTACATTTCCGTAAAAAAATTTATTTGCAATTTCTGTTCATTAATTAAATAAAGCTACAAAATAGCGACCATATCAGCGACAGAAAAATGAAACTGATTCTTCGAAAAATGTCGATGTAACATTTTTAAAATTTACGTTTCATATTAAATGATATATTTCTAATATAGTCAGTGTTTTTTTCACTTTATTTAAATCTGCTGTGAAAACACAGCGTATGTTTATCTTCTAGCGCTTATTTTTATTTTCTTTATTTTATCCAATATTAGCGATATTTGAATAATTCCTTATTTGAGAAATAATTTGACTAGTTAAAATTATAAAAGGGTTTGCTTATGAGCTCGAAAAAACGTATAAGTTGAAATATAAGTTTTAAGCGTGTCTATTAGCACTAGAAATTTTAAAGACATTTCAATCAGATTAGTCAAACTGTGTGAATCATCTGTGTTTAATGAATTTTAAATGACTTACCGCTACTGCTATTAACAATGTAATTTGTTTAGAAATATAATTTAACAATTTTAACGTAAATATTTTCTAAAACTATGCTTCGGATATATTCTAATATTTTTTCTTTTTTTGGTTTTAACAAACCGATTTTATTCGATTATTTTTCATAGGTCCTCTATATAGCACCGTTGAAAGCATTGGTAAAAGAACGAATTGCTGACTGGAAAGTTCGCTTTGAAAAGAAATTACACTTGAAAGTGATCGAATTGACGGGTAATTTTCACTTACATAATATTATAATGATTATCAAGCTAACTGTTCAGTTTTTTTTGAAAGCGTAAACCCCCGCCGCTCAGTCCAGGATATAGGAATTTTATTAATCTGTGTATGTGTATGTGTGTATATATATATTATATATATTCATTATTTTTTGAACTTAATCATTTTTCCGTTATTTTATGTTTTTTATATTTTATAATCATTTTAAATGTTAATCCGCTTTGCGACTTTTAAATTGCTTCTGTCTATCCATTTTGTTATAAGTCTTCATTTTCAATTTTAAAAATTTATATTATTCCGAAACACGTAGTTATAATGTTTTTTAAATTTATAACGTACATCCGATAAGTTAACTTTCTCGCGTTCATTTTATTTTACATAATTAACTGTGAACGAAAATGATTTATAAAATTAAAAATAAATCACTAAACGAAAATTATAAGCTACGGAAAGGAAAAAAAGGTATTTAATAATTTGACGTAAGGAGATTACTGCAAAACGTTATGCGTCGAAACTGACGAGCCAAAGAGCGTAGAGTATAAAATGGAGAATTTCGTTAATAAAACGATATATGATAGTTTTATTCAAACTTCTCGCGATAATAAGAACGACACATTAAGAGGCATTGTAAAGAAAATATTGGAGAATGTCTTGAACGTCGATGAGTGCTATCACGCAGTAAAAAACAGCGGCGATCTGTATGGAGGAAAAAGTTGGCTCTGCAAATGTGATAAGGGTAGGTACAATCAATCCAGATATTCTTCATAGGGTCCCGGGTAAGACTTTTTAATTTTGAAAAATTTTTAAATTAGCTGCTTAGTTTACATTCTATTTTCCTTTGTAATATTCTGAGAATTTTTAATAGGTGTTACTAAAAGCATACATAAAAATTTTACATCAAAGATAATTCATCAGCGCTTAAAGTTTACCTATGTGTATACTTGAGTAATTCTTTTTTATTGCTCGTTTAACGCTTGTAATTTTCTAGGTTTTTTTAAAATACACGGCGACATATTTATTAAATTATTAAATCGCAAGAGCTAATCTTGAATTTCCGAAGTATTTTTTTTATAATTTCTAAATTTTATAAAACGTTGATTAAAAGTTCTTTTAATTTAAATCAACGTCCAAAGAAACAAGATCATACTCGTACAACAAACCTCATTAAATGTTAACGCTGGGAAATTTAATAATAAAAAATATTCAAGATAGACGTTTGATGTAAAATATTTAATCTCTTATATTATATTTGTGCTCATTTGACCGTATATTTTATTTACCTTTTCCATAGTTCTATAAGATTAATGAAAGTTTTATGCAAAATCTAATCATTAATCGAAAAATCCATTGATGAAAACACTTTCTCGCAGAAAATTACAAATTACAAAGCAAACTCTTCTCCCTAAATTTTACAACCCGTCTAGCGTCTTAAATGATAAAAATTGGTATTACTATTGTATTTTGAAAAAGAGGACGAATTTTTAATTTTGTTTTCAAATAATTAGGTGATGTAACGCCAGACTTGCGAGACTTGTCATCGGCTCGCATCATTGTTACAACGCCAGAAAAGTGGGATGGTATATCACGAGATTGGAAAAATCGTGATTACGTTAAACGTGTAAAACTTATAGTGATCGATGAAATCCATTTATTGGGCGAAGAAAGAGGACCAGTTCTGGAAGTAATTATGTCTCGATCGAATTTCATAACCGAAAATACCAAGCATAAAGTTAGATTTGTCGGTTTGTCTACCGCTCTCGCCAACTGTCAAGATCTAGCCGATTGGCTCGGTATTACGGAAGTAAGTTTTTCGTATTTTCGTTACTTTATCAACTAATTTTGGAAATCTGCATCCGCATTGTACATTTATAAAAAAAAAAAAATTGAATTTTCGGCTACTATTATTTTACAGGATAGATTGCAAAATATACACGGTAATTTACAGTTATACGTTCTTGTTGTTAATAATATCGATCGAGATTTTATTTATAAGTTACCGCCATTAATAGGTTGTGTATTAAATTTCGAAATCATTTTTATCGATATTTTCGAATTACTGCAAATACAGGATAATAACTGGTAAAAAAAAAAAATGGTGGAAAAGTACAGAGTGGAAACAACCACGAAAAAATTATGAAAAATAAGGCCTTTTTGAAAATTAAAGAATCAAAAAAAAAAACAACAAAAAACAAAAAACAAACAAACAAAAAAACGGAGAAATAAAGAAAATAATTAAAAATCGTATAACGAAATATAATGCTTAAAGAAAGAGCTGCCTAAAGATCTTTCTGGTAATAAGAAAATTTTTACTTAAAATTTTTTTAGGTAATTCTTTTATGCATTGCGTGCTTGTTTGGATAATTTTTAAATTTTTTTTTTTTTTTTTTTTTTTTTTGATTACCATGGCAGTGCTCTGTTTTTTCAACTCTTTCTTCACTATCTTTTTTTAATTCCTTAAATTTTTGAAGTAACTTTAAATTTTAGTATTCTTTGTGGTTCTTTTTGTGCGCCAGTTATTTTTTTATGAGTTCGTCAACACGTACATTGGCCCAAGAACAATGGAACAGAGGGGCAAGAGAGACTCAGATCCTTACACGTTGTTCATCATTGTAGAGATAAACAAAACTTTTCTCTACATTAATATAATTTAATTATAAAAACACGGACAAATTTAGGATAATTGCTCATATAACCAATGATGGAAACTGTGGAACAGAAATAAAACGAAGAATAGGCATGGCAAAAAACGCTCTAGGCAAATTTACAGAAATATGGAAGGACCATTAAATAACATGCCAAGTGAAAAAAAGATTGATGCAAACGCTGGTACACTCAATATGTCGTTACGATTCAGAATCTTAGAGTATAACAGCGGCATCACGCCGGAAAATCGAAGCTTTTGAGATGACTTGCTACAGACGCATGCTAAGAATATCTTGGGCAGAACACAGAACCAATCGATCAATCATAAAGCAACTGCGTAAAGAGCCGATGCAACGATTATTGCCCACGATAATACAACAGAGCTTAAAGTTCTTTGGCCGTGTCATGAAGCGAAACGGATTAGAACGAATTCTCGTACAAGGAAAAATCAATGGAAAAAGAAGTCGAGAGCGACCACCGATGAAAATCTTGATCATATTAAATCTGTCACAAAATTTTCTCTATCAGAACTAATGAAAATTATTAACAACAGAGAAAAATGGCTTCAGGTGGTCGCTCGATCCACTGGTTCATGACGGTTGGTCACGACGTCCGCAAACGGGCAACACGACTAAAGAAGAAGAAGAAGCAGATATCCATATTCACAGCGAATGAAAAATAAACACAAAAATTCACCATTCGAAACTAGTATAAATGCATTATATTAATCTTGAAAAAAAAACAATTCCTAGAATTATTTTTTATGAAAATATGTTCTGTATAATTTCCAGCTTCTTTAAAAGTTTGTCGTTATAAATTATGGTTAAAAATTACTTCTGTTATTGTTTTAGGCCGGTATGTACAATTTCCGACCATGCGTTAGACCAGTTCCGTTAGAAGTGCACATTCAAGGTTTCCCGGGTAAACATTACTGTTCCCGTATGGCAACAATGAATAAGCCGATTTACCGAGCGATTGAAGAATTTTCTCCAACGAAACCGGTACTAATATTCGTGTCATCACGTCGGCAAACTCGATTGACAGCTTTAGACTTAATTACATTTTTGTCGAATGAAGATGATCCGAGAAAATGGTTCAAAAGAAAGCAGAAAGTAAGTTTGGAAAAAAAAATAAACAGAATGTAAAAGCCGATACTAGTTAACGTTTGGTGTTTAGTATTTACGTAACTTAAAGTTGGATTCTTAACAAACTGCCACGTTATTTGAAAACGGAAATGTTAATGGCATTTCTTTTGTAAATAAATTTCGCTTGATAATAAACTTTTTTAATTTCTGCAAAAAAATAATTCGTTTACAGACGTATTTCAAACAATTTGCTATTCTCGGAACCGAATGAATCGTACTATAAAACGACTCATAACGGTTAACAAAGGGGGGAGGAACAAATTAAATTCGAGAATCTGCTTAATGCAAAGAAATGCTAAAAATTTTCAATTAACAAAAGTACAATGATGTCCGCACGTTTTACAAAAAGAAACGATACGATTGTATAATAAATTGAAATTATAGATGAAATGGAAATTGAAATAATCGTAGCAAATAATACTACAATTATCATAAAAAACGTATCAAATAACAGAACATTCTCTTTATTATTATTTCCTGTTAGTTTTAGTTATACTATAAATGAAACTTTGTGTAGAATATCGACACCTTACTGGATAAAATTCAAGATCACCACTTGAAGCTTTTCGTGGAAATGGGTATCGGCATTCATCACGCTGGAATGAACGAGGACGATCGTAAAGCTGTCGAACAATTTTACTTGCAACGAACTATACAGGTAAATTTCACTAAACCTATATTCGAAAATTTCATTGACATCAAAAATCTCAAGAAAACAATACTCACTTTATATAGAAAAGTTTCTACTTTTTAAAAACAATTCTATTCGAGTTTAAATTGTCGGGAAAATTTGAAACACATCTCGAAAATGACTATAATTTTCTCTGTTTGTGGGTTATCCTTTTTGCCGAATTGAATGGATGCAATTTTCCTGTTTGAAGCGCTTGAAATCGCATATACGGTGGTTCGCCGAATATTTAGTGACTTCGATATTTCACCTCCCAATAAACCTTCTTCATAGTTCGAAATTACGAGTTTACGGACCACAAGAGGGCTATGTTGGCCTTTGTGCGACATTCATTCGTGTATCAAGCACACTTTTTTGAATCGTGACGAATGTACACTATTTCACGGCGAAATCTTTTCATGCACTGGTTCCTCTATGTAGGTACACTTGCACTATATGAATCTGACGCATCCCGGAAAAACCCATTGCTTGCTTCGCACTCGGTCTTTCTTACGTATTCAACGATTAATGTAACGCGTCATTTCGTCGCATTTTCACACGTGCTGCTCTACCTTCCGACCAATTGCATTGAACTCGATCAAATTTTAGTGACTCAGACTTCGATATATTCTCTTTCGTCTCACACAACAGTCGCATATTTCATGCAGCCATTACCAAACTATAGGACTTTCTTCACCTTGATATGTTGTTGTTCAACGATTAATGCCACTCACTGTATATATGTAACTAGCACTCACAAATTTAAATTTAAATGCGTACGCGATGCAAATAATTATTGATTTATTCTTCTTTTCTTTTAAGGTACTTATTGCTACTGCGACATTAGCGTGGGGTGTGAATTTCCCCGCTCACCTTGTAATTGTAAAGGGAGCAGAATATTATGACGGAAAAACCCATCGATACGTGGACATTCCACCCACGGATATTTTACAGATGATAGGAAGAGCGGGTCGACCTCAATTTGATGATCGCGCTTTTGCAATACTAATGGTAACTTTAAAAACAATTTTTTAAACAAAAATCAATAACATTCAAACAATCCGGATTAATACGAGAATAATGATATCGAATTAATTCGTGTATATTGCTATAATCGATCCAATTAACAAGAAGTGAATGAAACTTTTGACTAATAAGAACGTTAAAAATACTGTAAGAACAGGAATCGGCAAAGAACGTCTGACGAGAAGAAGAATTGTTAATTGCACGAAAAAGAAAAAAAAGGCGAATATTTTGTACGAAAAGTTTTGCTTTGTGGAAAACAGATCAGATAGAAAAATAAAATGAACTGATAATTTTACCGTAGAATATGAAAAAAACGGAATAAATCAATTAGACAATAAAGAAAGTTAGAAAAATATACTGTAGAGATCAGAATAAAAAAAAAAAAAAAACTTGCAGTGATTTATAATGGAAAAAAAGAAAGATGAAAATTCTTCAAGTTTTATATTTCAGTGACTTATAACTGAGTCCATTGTAAACAAGCTAACAGTTTTTATACATTTTGAGCTTGCATTAAAAAACCTTTTCATGGTTGAAATGGCTATTTTAGTAAAGCAACATGTCTGTCATATTCTTTAAAGAAATATTCTTATCCAGTTTCCTTTCTTAATAAACGTCTTATAGGTATAGCCATCAAATTTCATACTTCAAAGACCAAACAAGGTAGACAAATTATTGAATTTATTAAAAAGACTAACCAATTCAAATAATTGAATATTTTAATTTTACGCGCGTATCCGTCTATTTAAAGATTAATGTTAATTCTTTAATCTGTTAACCCACATTTTCAGTATTAAATTTTATAATTATTTCTTTTCTCATTATTATTGTATTTCTTTTTTACGTGTCAAAGGTTCGAGAAGAAAGAAAAGACTTCTACAAACAGTTCCTTTATCAACCATTTCCAATTGAATCTAACTTGCTGCAAGTGTTACCAGATCACATTAATGCTGAAGTAGTTGCCGGAAACGTAAAGAATTTACAGGATTCCATCAAGTACATCCACTCCACTTATCTGATAAGACGACTAAAACGCAATCCTTCGTACTATAATGTACCACAAGCAGATCCGAAAATTTTAGATAAATATATCGAAGATATTATTTACGCTGCGATCGACAGTCTAATAAAAGCTAACTGTGTTGTCGTGACGGAGGCAAGTATTGTATTTGTGTTCCCTTATTTCTTTGAACTCTGTTAACTAATGCGGTACCACCGATATATCTTTAGCGAGGAAAATAAAAGTCTGATATTAAAAAATAAATAAATAAAAAAACATCAAGGTGGTCTTGTATATTTATAGAATTCTGCTAAAACTGATTAATTTTTATTAAGAATCGTTGAACAAAAAATTATTTACTTCAATTTCATTTTCGACAGCTAAAAGCCAATTGATTTTTTCTCGACCAAAATTTGATCATGAAAAGCTGAAAATTAATTCCCTTCGAGGTTACCGAAGAACATTTTTAATCTACGAAACGTAGACCTATTTTACTTCAAAGTTGAACACTTTTCTTTTGAGGGTATCTAAAATGCAAACGAGATGCCATCATTTCAGTCAACATCTATCGCTTCTAATTTGATTTTGAACGATAATGCAGTATAAAAAATTAATAATACAAGAGAAAGTTGAAGAAGAAAATGAGCAAACTACAGTAAATCCCTCTAAACCATTTGTGCTAGATTCGTTCGAAAAAAATTTCGCGAATTTTTTAAGTCTACTTTTCTATTCTATAAGAATTGTGACAAGGAAATAAATCTAATTGTCTTTTTAACTAATTTAATAGGTAAAGTAAAGTAAAGTAAGTCCCATATCCTTAACAGAGAGTCGGGGATTGTGAACTTAAGGTTCACAATGTACTAATAGGGACTTCTGGAAATTATTTTTTAAAACGGGATAAGAAAATATCAAATTACACCGAGTACTTATACACGAATGATTACTTAATTAAAAGTATACGTAAAAATTAATTAGAAACAATCATATTCTTTCTTCTTATATGCTTTATATTAGCTTCACCGGTAACTTTGTAAGTTTGTAATGGAATTTTGGAATCCATTTTCACCCGCTTCCCGACGTTCGAATGATTTAAAATTTTTACTAATCGTCAGAACCCGATGACAATGCAATATTATGCAGAAAAAAAACACCTACCCTACAAATAAATTTAAAAAATGTAAATATTTATGAACAGAATAATTTTTATTTCCCGCGAAAACACGTCGGCTTGACGGAAACAATGGGTCCGTAGCCAGTCTTTTTTTCCAGGCCGCCGTATCGTGGCGGGAAACATAATGAGACCAGCTGAGAATCTGTTGCTTCCGTCAATCTGCCGTGTTTTCGTGGGAAATAAAACTTATTCCGTTTATAAATATTTACATTTTTTAAATTTATTTGTGGATCTATAGGGTTTTTTTTTTCTGCATAATATTGCATTGTCATCGGGTTCTTACAATTAGTAAAAATTTCAAATCATTCAAACTTCGAGAAGTGAATGAAAAATGGATTTAGATTGCTGTATTGTATTGGTGAATTCACGGAATGGGTGAATATAGATGCAACCTAGTAGCGTAATTAGAGCTTTAGTTAAACGCAGAAAATTATTATAATCAAATATGGTCCTTCTGTTACATTTCCTTCGAAACTAAAAAATTAAAAATAAAATTATAGTTTAAAAAACTAAAAACAGACGCTTTGTATGTAAGATGCGCTAAAAAGCATAAAATAATTTAAATTCTTTTACAAATAATTAATTTTAATTCAAAATAAATCATGGGATGGTTTTATATCATTTACATTTGTTGAGGGACTGCATGACTACTGATAAAATCACTCCGTGCTTTATTGTGAATTAAAATTATTTAATAATGTCCACCTCTTCACACTTAGTTTAGTATTTTAAAAAAATTTAAATTTGTTTACGCTTTTTAGCGCATCTTATATTTAAAGCATCTGTTTTTAGTTTTTTAAACAATAATTTTATTATGTCAAAGTTACGAAACAACTGAAGACATCGATTATATTATCAATAGAACGTAAATTGTGAATTTTAAATTCCAGTCAAACCAATTACGTACACATATTCAGAATTTTACATTTCACGAACGTTAAACCGGTCATTGTTTTTTCGATCGCAAATGTTAAGGGTCTACTGTACTAAGAAATCTAAAACTGAATACATTTTTTTAATAATGATTTTTTTTAGATTAAGTAGATACAGTCCTTCCTTAAAGTATGTTTTTTTTTTGTTTTTTTTTTTTCAATTAAGAACTTCAGTAAATCTTTGTAAATTCTGTAGGCTAGTTAAAATTTTTTTTTTCAGTGCAAAAACAAATTATTTTTAATATTTAATAATAAAAGCAGTTAAAAACATTTAATAAGTAAAAAAATAAAATGCACGAATAAAAAATTCATAAAAATCAACAAAAGTAAACTATGTCGTCATTAATAGAAATAAAAAAAATAAAAACAGCCTACAAAATTTATTAGAAAATATTCTATTCCAGTCTTAAAGTGAACCGTTAAAATAACTTTCGGCGCGTTTACTTTTTGAAACATTTAAAATTTAGCAAAATCAGAACAGCTGAATATATGTAAAAAAAAAAAAAGGTAATAATAACAAATTTACCCCTGAACGTTCCGCGTATAAATTAATTACAAATCTAAATAACTTATACTACAATTTAACGTGCACATTACTAGCAAAAAAAATAACATAAAAATATGTACCTTGAAATAGTAAACCCTTTGAGCAGCTCAACAATTTTACAGAAAAAGTAAACAGTTGACTAGATTTATAAAAATAAGCGGTCAAATAATTTGTAAACTACGTTTGTAAAAAAAATTTCGGTAATTTAATAAAAATAACGTTTACTATTTTTTAGGACGTACCGAAAATTAGTCGAGGAAATAAGGATGAATTGTCAATGACAGATATAATAAGGGTACCTTTATCATTCAGAGAAAAAGAAGTAAGTATAATAATATACATCTATTAAATAAACTCATTATGAAGAAGTATTAATCGGATAATTTTTAGTGAATTACATGTAGAGTTATTTCATTTTTCGCCGAAAACGAATAAATTAAGAAATACAGTCCTGTTTTGGACTAAAGAAAATTATTTAACTTATATTACTATATTTAAGCCTTGCGGTATTATAATGAGGTGATGTAAATGCACGGTCAATTACGCCACCTTCTTAGACATTGTACAAGCATTCGATAAGGTATGTCATGAAGGCCCGATCTTCAAGCTGAGTCATCTACTGCCAGGTAACCTATGTCGTCTGGTTAAGCCGTACCTAGCAGATCGGAAGTTCAGTTATTCATGAGGATCCTAAGTCTACACTTTACAATATATAGGCTAGAGTTACCCAAAGGAGTGTCCTTGGACCTCTCTTGTATCTTCTGTATACACAAGATTTGCCTGTAAATGATGACAGTACCACCACTGCAACATTTGCTGATGATACCGCTTTAATAGCTGTTGACCAGAATTAGAGTGATGTTACAAACAAGCTTCAGCAAAAAGTTGATTTGGTGTATAAATGGATTAGAAGGTGAAAGATTATGCTGAATGAGGAGAAACCCATTTACGTTCTCTTCCCACTGCGTACTGCTTACCGCATATATCTTGGTAATTAGGCAATTCCACAAGCTGATTCTGTAAGGTATGTAGGTATGCACCTGGATAAACGTATGTCGTAGAAAGTTCATGTCGAAATGAAAGTTCAACAAATCAAAACCAAAGTACGACAATTGTACTGGTTAATGGATACATCCTGCAAACTATTATTGCACAAATAAATCATTAAACCGATTTGGACGTATGGAATTGCCTTATGGGGCTGCACTGCGCGTTCCAATCGAGAAATGATCCAGCGGCGTCAAAATATCATCTTACATGCAATTGTAGATGTAAATCGATATTCACGTAATGATGATATTCATACGGATCTCCAGATGGCTACCGTCAACGATTTCATTAAAGAGTTTGCTCAGATACACGAGCAGCGCTTGTATAATCACATAAATGTGGAAGTAATACAGCTGCTAAATACCGGCTTTGACACCAGACGTCTTAAACACAGACTTCCATTAGACTTAATGATCTAAATATATTTATGGGGTAAAGTCATTGGACTTATACTCCAAATAAGAATTAATTGTTAAGCCATTTTCATACTGCAGCAGTTTTCCTACGAATATCTGGTGGCATTATGTTACTAAGTACCGGAAGCCAGGCAATAGGCATTGGTTTAATTGACGCTGTTGCAAATATCATTGTGATATTAAGTTGAGTGTTAAGTTTTTTGGTATGGCAGCTATTCATCCGTATAGGTGCACCATATTCTGCTGTAGAGTACACGAGAGCCAGACAACCGTTCGGAGTGTTGACGCCGAAGCTCCCCACGATGTGCCGGTTAGGTTCTGGATAATGTTATTCCTGGACTTTACTTTCGCTCCTGTGTTTTTTAGGTGCTTACGGAACTTCAAATACCTATCCAAGTATACTCCAAGATACTTTGGGAAGGGTTCGTATTCCAGTAGCTCATTGTTACAACCGATCTTGAGTTTTTTATTTGCCAACCTGGTTGTTAGGTGGAAGCAAGATGAAACCGTTTTGAATTTATTTAGCTGCAGGAATCATCGGTGAAAATACTCACCAAGTTTGCTGAAGTCTTCCTTGAATTTCTGTTCTAAGTCAGGTATATCTCTGTCTTGGACTGACAGCGCAATGTCATCAGGATAAATAAATTTATCCGCAGTAGTTTACGGAAGGTCATTAATATAGAAGTTTAATAGGAAGGGTGCTAACGCCGATCCCTGTGATAATCCATCATTTAGTCGACGCGTTTTACTCTCTTTGTCAGCGAGTTGTACTGTGAACAATCGATCTGATAGCATTTCATTCACAGGTGTAAATAATGTCTTACAAGGAAATACTTGCATGAACTTTCGCAGAAGGCCGTGTCGCCGTACGGTGTCGTATGCTGATGATAAATGTATGAAAATTGTACTTGTCTTGAGCTTATTCTGGAAACCGTTTTCTGTACACGCTCTTAGAAAAACTACTTATTTTATGCAACTTTGACCTGGTTCAAAAGCAATTTGTTATGCAGGTAAGTATCCCTCAATAACCGGGGAGCTAGACAGTTTAAAAGCATCCTTTCGAATCATTTGTAGCAAATGCTCAATAAAGAGATCGGTGTGTAGCTTTCTGCCTTCGACGGATCTTTACCCGGTTTTAGTACTACAATAACCAAGGAGTTTTTGAAAAGTTTTGGGAATGTTCCCCTCACTTTGATTTTGTTGAACAAGGTTAAAAGCCATTTCTTAACTTTCGGTCCAAAATGTTTTACGAATTCCGGATACATGCTGCCTTTGCCAGCAGCTATCTTTGATTTCGTGGTTTTAATCCCGGTGGTTAGTTCGTCGATAGTGAACGGTTTTGCCATTTCGGGGCGTTCTTGAGCAGATTTCTTTATGTTTGTCAATTCTTTCTTGATCTATATACTATAAAGTTTGTTCTTTGAAGTGTATGTGACATTAACCATGTGATTTGCGATTAATACTGGGGAAATTTCAACCTTCTTATTTGTTGTTATATTTTCATTCTTTGTCGAGAGTCTGTTTAACAGGCGCCATGCTTTCCTGCTAGAGTGGGTGAAGTTTGTATTTGCAACAAGTTCTGTCCACTTTTCTTTACAAGCTTTGTTAAGTTCTTTGATTAATTCGTCATCCACGTTAGCACCACATGCAGCTTTGTAGGTATTATAAAATTGGTCACATGTAGCATTCCAGCCTGGGATGTATGATTTCCGAAACCCACATGGAATATGCTTCTTAGTTGCTCCGCCTACCAATCCACAGAAACCTTCATAATTTACTGACAACGGTTTAATGAATCGAATATGACTCTCTAGGGTGCTTGTGAAAGCTTCCCAATTATCCTTTTTAAAGTTCCGCCGTGGTACCAGTTTTGAAACTATTATATTCAGTTCGAAGCCAATACTTCAGATGATCGATCAGTGTTGGCTATGTGAAAACCTTGTAAGATTGTTCGGTTAGCTGGGATTGGACGACGTTAATTGTCCAAAGACACCTAACATAGGCCTGAAGTTATGTTTCTTTTCCACCTCGCAGAATGGAAAGAACCGATTTGTTTTGAGTCGAATATCAGAAACATATTTACTTAGTCCATCCAGCCGACAAGATCTTCTCCTGACGAATGATTTTCTTTATATCCCCGTAATATATGCTGGGTGTTAAAATCGCCACTACTGCCGGTGCGGCTACATTCCCAATCACACTGAGAGACCATGCACTCCGCGGGGGTTTATATACGTTTATAACTTATTCATTTTGATACTTATGATGGAAATTCCTTCCATTTCTTCTATTTCATTTAGTTGCCACAGGGTTCCTATTCTGACGTATGCCATTATCCCATGGTGTTTATTACAGATCACTCCAGCTATTTCAAAGCCCGGGATTTTCCTTGTTCTTGTTAATTGCTGGTTGTTGACGGCGTGGGGTTCTTGAATTTATATGATGTCTATGTTCTCTTCCAATGATATTTTGTGGATTACCTCACTTTTTGCTAATGTCATACCTTCTACATTTAACTGTAGTATGCGTACAGCTTCTTTTGATCTTATCCGGTTGTTATGGTTGTTGACAGGCTTAATACGTTTATTTTGGATGTGATTACTCTAAAAAGAGCTGTTTCGAGTAACGTAACATTTCCATAACGGTGGCGTGAGGTATTTATATTAATTAAATATGAGGATAAATTACCGCAGATTTGAAAAAAACAGTCAGACAGAAACAAAAACGAAGACAATAGCGGTCCACATGAAACCGTACATTATTATCATCGTATTCAGTTAAAATTTATATTCGTTTACCGAATGAAGTCTGTCACTTCAGAAATTCCAAATGCAACCGTCAACATAGCCGTAGCATCTTTTTTGTCACCTTACACGGTTAGTTTTCAACTATCCCTTATTCGTGTAAATTTTGTATCATTTGAGCTATCTTACTACCTGATCTGTTCCAGTGGATGCGTATTAGATAATTTTCACTACTCCTCTATCGAAACTGTTCCTAAAATTCTTTTGTTTCTTTAGGACAGTTCAGTTCCTCAATCATATTGAGAAAGCTTTGTCTAGAAAATGTAATCATGCTTCTTTACTGTAACCGCGCGAATGAGTTCAGTTTTAATTATTTATTTATTTTGTAAATTCTTCCAGTTGTCTCCCAGCTGCTATCCATTAATTTCTACATTCTTTTTTTTTTCTTTTCTTCGGCCACCGCTTCAAATTCTGTTGACTGCAATGCTGTTTATGAATTAAAAATTAATCAGATATGTCACCTAAATATTTCGGGGTAATTTGAATGCATCAGCTCTGGTGTTTTCATACTTGACCTGCGCTTAGCGCTTTTCTTCACAATTCCGTACCATTTCCTCCATTTCTCTAAAGGTGACGTATAGCATATGATATTGCGTATCATTAAGGGAGTCGCCGACATGAAAGTGGTAAGTTTTGCTTCCCTTACAGATTAATCATTTGTGTGCATATTTATAAATGGTGAGAATTAAAATGCTACCTTAAAGAATAAAACATTATTGCCTTTCCTCCTACAGAAAAACGAAAACCAGCCACATTCTTTGATAATGATGTAATGTTCGTAAAGTTATAATCGTCGGTTATCTGGGGAACCGTATATATAGGGATTTTCGATGACAAGCCTTCAAAAAAATTTTAAATAAAATAATAATTCTGATAATTTTAATTACTGCAGATTTTAACCGGAGAGTACTTTTTTATTTTTGCTATTTATTTCTTCAAACGTTCAAAATAAAATATTCGTACGAATTTTCAAGATTTTCGAATAGTTTTGTGTATTAGAAGAAATTTTAAAATATTTGTTCCAAAAATTTACTCGTAATATTTTACATTTTAGAATTATTGCTTATCTCCTACGCAATATGGTTCAATTATTTCGCACTATTATATCAGTTATTTAACGATCGAGCGATTCCAAAACCATGTTACCGCGGCATCGTGCGTGGGAAATCTCTTAGAAATACTGTCGCACGCGTGTGAATACAATCAAATTCCAGTTCGTCATAATGAACACCTAATGAACAGGTAATGCAGTTAACATGTAAATGGTTATTACTGAATCTAATTTATTAAAAAAGAAATTTCAATTGCAAATGCGAAAAGAGTAATACCTACCGCAATTGTTCGCGATAAGTAAAGAAAAATATGTATTAACGGCTTTATAAATGAATTATTAAAACGCAGTAAAATCTTCTCTAGATGAACAATTCTCGTATGAAAGAGTTTCGTAAATAGACGAATTTCATTACTAGAGAATACACTATTAAAAACTAAATTTCGCTAATCGTACTATAACAAGATAATTTTTAAGCGTATTGCATCAGATTTAATACTTAATCATTAACGTAGAATTTTGTTTTTAAAAAAACATCCGCCTCTTGGATGATTGTCGAGAAGAAAAAGCAAAATAGAAATTTCTTTTTAAAAAAAGTGTTAAGTCTGATTTCGAAAAAAAACAAACAAATTAATAATATATTAAATATTATAAAACTTAATAACAGAAATGACTAAGATAACGTTTTAGGGAAGACCTCGTCACGGCTATAAATCTGAAAAAAGTCAAAATTTTATGGAAACTAAAACGAACGTAGTACACTCTTCAAAAATAAAACCCGATATTAATGAGTTTTTCTTTTTGCTTTTTTATTTGTTCGTATAAAAATAAAATAAATTTTTAAAATAGAGTTGCAAGAATTTTTTGAAGTAAATCACGCAAGCGTATCATATGAACTAAATATAGACATAATTAAGACACGAATGTTGTTTTACACTTCTAGAGAACTGGCTAAACGGTGCCCAATTCCAGTAACGCGGTCACCGTTCAATTCGCCGCATACGAAAACATTCATCCTTTTGCAAGCACATTTTCTACATTTAGATCTTCCCTGTGATGATTATTATACCGATCTCAAACTAGTATTAGATCAAGTTATCCGAATACTGCAAGTATGTATGCAATATTTTGTAACCGATTTTGCCGTATGCCGCTATTTTTAAATATATTATAAATTGAGAAATTTCATTTTAAGCGAATATTCTTTCATCCGGTAATTATAACTACGTTTAAATACACAACCTGCGAAAAAAAAAATTCTGTTTTTATTTTTTTTTTTTTTGACAAATGCGCATTTCTCTCTGAAACATTAATACTATTATACACAAAGCATCGATGTGGCCCTAAACGAAACATGCAGGCTGATAAGTGGATGTCTGAAACCAACTCCTCTATCAAAACTTTACGAACTTAGTGGTATCGCCCCTCCAGAAATTCGACGAGAGGTAGCTGCAAAAAATGAAAGGTTTAAAGCAGCCAACGACAACCGACACCCGTTATATGAATATAAAGGACTGGCCGAAACAAGATTATAATCTAGGAACAGCTTTCTACAGAAGGTCGAAGAATTGATAGGCACTGCAGAAAAGGAAAGACTTCGTATATGGAACATAAAAGCAAACGGTAGACAAAAGTTGGAAGCACTGCCTAGCGGGAATCATCTAAGCTACAGCCTTTGGAGAACCTTGAATAGACTGAGAAGTGGAACTGCACGCACAAAATATAATCTGTACAAGTGGGGAATATGCGATAGCGATCGATAGTGAGATCGATGTGAAGTTCAACACTATGATCATTTATTTACATGTCCCGTCGGCGGCAAATATGAACTTGGAAGCTTGTACGACGACGTTGATAACGACTTGATAAAATTTATAAAATATTGGACAACCTGTTGTATTTAGTCGACCGGACACGCGAATAATAATAATAATAATAATACACAAAGCGGTCCACCGGAAAAAAATACACTCAAATCAGAAAAAAACATTATCGGGCAATCCCACCGTTCAGCATTGTTTAAACTAATAATGTTTTCCGCGCGCTATTTAACAACGTCACCAAAAACATTAGAACGTCATTGTTTTCGTCGAAATAATTTTATGTGCTAATTGTTGAATCGTTAAAAACCGGAAATAAATAATGTGCCTCGTTGTTAAGTTTTATTAAAATTTCAATCGTTTTTTTACATAAAAACATTTAAAAACCATTCGGATACACAAAAACACCTAGACACTGACTAACAAAGAAAAATTTCAAAAATAATCGATTACGTTTAATGGTACTCTAAAAAGTTTATAAAACGAAGAAAGAAAATAAAAATGTCCGCAAATTCAAAAATAACGAGTACCATAGTTAAATTTTACTACGGGCTCTAATTAAAATTTAGTATACGAATACCAAAATTTTTTATTACCGAGTTTTTAACTTTTTTTTTTCACTTTCATATACAGGCATTAATCGAATATTCATTTAGAAAGGATTGGCTAAAAACTACTTTACATGCTCAGATTATTTTGCAAATGGTGATTCAAGCTTGTTGGATTAAAGACAACCCACTATTCACTTTACCGCATATTACGAAAAATCATTTACATTTGTTTCACAAATATAATAAAAACGCTGTGCTTTTACCTTGGCTTTGTCGCAATGTGTGGAATAAATACAAAGAGCTGTCGAATATCTTATATCCGGAATTTACGGAGAAACAAATCGCCGACGTAAGTATATACAGTTTAAATATAGTCGCGTTATTTAACGGAATTTTGTTGTAAAATTCCATTATAACAGTAACGGATCGAATCGAAAAAGACGGGTACATACATTACCTATAGGAATAATGATTTTACGTGTACAGGGTTCCAAGCGCCTCCTATTCTGGAATGAAATGACTTGATTTTTATTGAAACGCGTATTCCTCGCTGTAATCACTGCGAACTTGTCCTTACGTTACATGCGAGTTTCGATGAGATGAAAATAAAAAACACAAAAAAAAAACTTGAAAATATTTTACATAATGTTCAATTGAAATTATTTAAATTGCCCCGTTTTTTATTAGCTGTTTCACATGCTAAGCTATTCAATGTTACGAAAAAAATTTGAAGTTATATCGAAGTTGCGACACTTCTGGTATAACGACCAAGGCGTAAACCTACAACAGGAAGCCAGCGGAACCGTGTGTTCGTACGATTATTTAGCTCCGTTGTAACTAATTACTTCATCAATATGGAACGGTACGGAACTTCATTGCTGAAAAAAAATCGACCCATCTCTAAAATTTATATTCTTTTTTATTATTGCAATCAGTGAATAGTGCCGAATTTCGATATTTCAGTACTTTTTAGTGAACTGGCGTTAACATTTTAACAGGAATTGAACGTAAAATGATACATTTTCAATGATGCAAAAACCATTGCCGCTTAATAGACTCAATGCCATTTTTAAATAACGAATTAATTACTGTACTAAAGAATAATTTAATAAAACAATATAAAAAATTTAAGACAGAAATTCTGTAAAGAATTTTTTATTACAAGTTCGGAAATTACTCTGTTTTTCCATTTTTGAGCTAATACTATCTAAAACGCAATTAAACGCTGCCGTCATCATTTCATTGTATTGAAATTTTTTTTTTTGTTATCATTACATACAATAGAGAGGAAAAATCGATTGAATTCTCTTTGCGATTTTTTTTCGTATTAATATTGTTAATCTGATGTTCTTTTTTTCATAGTAATAATATAATCATAACTCACTCAGCTTAAAAATTCACACTTTCACTTGTACAACAATAAAATTATAGGAAAATATAATATACGGTCTTTTTTGCAACTACAAATTAAAAAAGTTGTACAAGATAATATTTTGTAATTTATGAAAATCACGGTCATTAGTTAAGGAAAAAAAAGCAATGTCAAAAAGAAATTTTGTACTCCACCATTATTTTGCATAGACGCAGCACCGGTTAAGTGGTTTTATCATGTAGACATGAAAAGATTTAGAACGCCGCTTACAGACATTCTAATTAACTACTTCATCTACCTTGACGCATCGCTTAGCTGGTTTTCAATCCATAAAATTAATCGGAATTTAATTGACAACATCGTGATAATATTATCGTCTGATCTATATACTAAAACTATTAATATTATTATACATAACAGTATAATTGTGACCGCGCATAGGGAAAGGAACCTAAGCGTCAAAAAATTGATTTTTTTTTTCATAATCTGGTGCGAAAATACAAACAATTAATAATCACGCGCAACGAACGTAAAAATAAATTTAAGGTAATCATTTCGAGGAACTTGCGTGCTAGAACGTCCTCACCGGTCGTTCTATCGTTGTAAAATCGGTGCATTCCTTGGTGCCCGGATGCCTGCTGATGGAATTTCTGTATCACCGCCCACAAAACGTAACAATCGCCCATCCTTTGCTCGTTATGTTCCGATTCGCCATTATCCGATTTTTGCGTTGATTTCTTTTAATTTGTTGTCGTTCGTGACGATTCTGAGTTTTCTTTTTTATTTGAACATAAATTCATTTACTTTTAAATAAAAATTACATCTAATTCAATTACATAAAAGATCAAAAAAAATACGTAAAGCCATTCATTTCTCCACTGACAAAAGACTGCTCAACCACGACATATACATAATATAGCCAAAACGAAAAAACAAAAGCGATCAGAGACAATATTCCCTCTGCGATAAGCACGGATTTTAATACCTTCATACCGCCGATATAAAAATCTCTTGACAGACCGATAGTAATCACCGTCTTTTGTTTAAATACGGGATATTTATCTATGATTTACCTTCGTCGAGCCAGAGCACAGCCATTAGCAGTTCGGTGTGTCGGCTTCCCTTATGTAATTATTATTATTATTTAAACATGTCAGCGTATGTGCATTACTGGATCACGACAACATCCATCAAAATTTTTCCAAACTACGATAGGGTTGTTTGAATTTGGACGGCGTACAGGAACTGGCGCATAAAAAAAAAAAAAAAAAAACCATTATGGGAAGAGTTGATGACACAATTAATCACATCGGAAAAATAGTCGACATTAGTTACTGAGTATTTCATCTTGAAAACACCGAATGAGCGATCTGGAGAAAATTTCGTACTGGAGTTAACAAAAAGTCCAACTCCACTGACGTACATTTTAACGTATCAACAAGATACAGGAGATAGCGTACGACTGTATTATTTTTATTTTAAAAAACACAGTTATCAGAAAATATTATTAGTTTTTTGGTAGGATATATTTCACGTATGCAGGAATCGAACATAGGTAGCACGGAGTTCGAGCCTTTGTCAATTAAATCACTTTCATTGATACAGAACGTGTGCTGCATACTCTGTTTTTCGTTCGTTATCCCAAAAATAGCAGCTTTACAGGCTGATTTAAAGTAAGCGGTTCCAATCTGTTGTGGGCCACATGGAAAATTAACATTTTGAGCGTAATCCATGGATATTACTAAACATTCTCACTCCGAAAAACCTGAACGTGTCGACTTCGGATCACCTTGAACTTTTTTCTCCAATTGTTGTAGTAGTCTCGCTGATTTCAAATGATCGGAATACGCCTGCAATGCTGCTTCTTTATCAGCTTCACTAACATTGATTTTTTTACAGCAGCTTTCGATAAATGACGTTCTTCGCATAAATCATATGCTAGTTTCATCGTGACAATATGTGGGCATAAGTCTTCCATAATTGTTGAAAAGTGCGTAGTTTTATTATTTTCGTTCCAGCTGGTACACTTTTGGTATACCGATGATAAACAGTTGTTTTATTCTCAGTAGACGGAAGTTTTAGCAAACGATAATTTTTGTGGTTGGATAGTCGTCCTGGCAAAATAATGGCAACCGATTCGGCGAATCTACAGATGAATGACACGATTTCTTTCGCTTTAGATTCAATGATAACATTCGGTCGGTTAATTTTATTTGTCATGCCATGTTTACGAGGATAAACACCATTCATATCGAAATGTTCGATTCAATTTTTGTACCGTTTAATACTCAATGCGTAGAGAAAAGAATATATCGAATGACAAACCGGTATTCCATAAAAATAATACATTATGTTGTAGCGTTTTTTTTTTTTTTGTTTTTTTTTTTTTGCGATTGTGAACGATCACCTTTTATCGATCTCAACAATAAGTATGAGCTGCAACTGTCTCAGAATAGCGAGCTTTTGATCATCTTTGTCCAAGTTCATAAATGTAGTATGAAATTCTACTACCATTTCCTTCAGCATTTATCACTGCAGCAGGGCGCAATTTTTTCACCAAACATTCGCTCGATCACTTCCTCTTCCTTCATATCTAGCTCCGATTTATCGAAAAAATTATTATTCTCATTATAATCATCGGAGCTAGACAATGACGAGATAGAGCAATTATCATCATTACAGCAGTTTAAAAATGAGTTGCTATAAACAAAAGACAGAAATTTTAAAACGTTCAATCGTAAAATCGTTTTGTACTCTTTGTAAATTTCCGAATTTTATTTTTAATTATACAAATAACAATGTTTGATCTCTTCATTGTTATCCGATCATATATAAGTTGGACGTCACATCATGGAAGAATTTGCCCAAAAATGTAATCTTTTTTCAATCGCAATGCTAAACTCTTACTCGAACCATTCGCAAAAAAAAACTTGATTCTGCGGATTTGTATTATAACGGTAAGAGTAGAATGGAACTAGCAAGATCTCGTCCACTAAGAAATTATCGAAATACAAAAAAAATCAATAATTTCCGGAATACCTCTTCCGTAATCAAAATCAATAGTGTATCCAATCTTCTTACTTAATTGAACTGCACCCGTTTCGATCATTTCACTTAGTTGTGCCGCTGAAGTATCCACCTGTTCTCCACAACGGCAGTGTTCGGATTCTCAGTTTCGTTGTACATTGAAAAATAAGAATTTATAGTATTAGTAAGACCGATGACTAACAACGTTCATATCAATTTAACTTAGCCAAGAGAATATTAAAGCTTACAATTCCGATCTAGAAACTCGGTACCTAATAAGTTCCTTTTCTTTTTTAATTATTCGTTTTTTCCAGCATAATACTTTTCTAAGTAATTTTAGAGACCGTATAATGTATTGTTTTTTTTTTTCTTATTTTCAGATCTACAACGCCATTCGATGTATTCCAATAATCGATATGACAGTTTCGTTGAATTACGACGGATCTATAATGGACTATTCGCATGAAACTGAACAACCGATGAAACAACGCTCTAAGGTATGCCGAACAAATATAAAAGTGTAACTTTATTTTTAAACTAGGGCGTTCCTTCCTGTTCCAATAGAAAAGGAAAAATTAAACGAATATGTTTAGGCTTTTACTTATTATTTCAGTGAAATATCAGAACTGCACGATGTTATAACATGATTTCAGGTGATGATTCGTAACAACGAGACGATCGATATCAGACGTAATTTACTGTGCTCCCTAGAAATCCGTTTTCACCAAGTGAATACGACAAAAAACGCGACAGTTTACGCCCCGAAATTTCCGAAAAAAGTGTCCGATAGCTGGTTTTTAAGTGTATGGGATATCGACAGGAACAAACTGGTCAACATGTCACGAATCAATGTAGGCGAAAGGAATAAGAACCTTTGCATCGTACCGTATACAACTCAGGAATATACTGGTTTGTTTTCTAACTTTTACTATTATACACCACTATTTCCTCTTCGTTATGAAAGACACGACAAAGATGTAAGCCGACCAAATAAAAGTGAAGCGAGTATGAACCCTTGATAAGGTGTCCTGGATTTTGGGAATTCAACCTTTCATAATATACTCTTAAGAATGGAGATTCGAAGAGAATATTGTGGGCCGGTACCATTCCCTCGGCCAAATTTACTTTCTTAGCTATCTCTGGTATAACCAGTATTATATTTCGGACGTAATAACAGAATTCAATCAAAAACTGTACATTTCCTCTGCAAATTATTACTACAATATTCGACCACTCTTCATCGATTCTGGTTTTTCTTATGTTTTCGGGCCAATAAAGAAGCCTATCTAACTCTATCTCATGTAGACCCATATGCAACGTAAATTTGAATCCGATTAAGTGCTCATTAAGTTAAAACAACGGCCTTTTTTCAAAAGATGCAAATGCGTGGATTTTCGAAATGTATGCGACAATGTTACTCTGTAACGAGTTACGTTCCGACTCGGCTTATTGGATAGTTACCTCTTTTTTGTTTAAAAAACTACTTTACCATCCGGAGAATCTACTTCGACCTCTTCAAATCGAAAATTCGAAGTCTACTTACAGAATGATGTTTTCATGCAGAGAACTTTAAATTCCGATAACGCGAAATTGCACGCCCCATACAATGTACCTTAGAAAATTTTTAACCGATTAGCGCAAAATTTTGCAGCGAACTAAGTTTTCCTTTTTTTTTCTTCCTTGGAAAATGGGAGAAAGTTGGGGAATTTCATTAATTAAGGAAAAGAAGGGAAAATTTTTGTTAAAAACCGGGAAATTTGAAGAAAGTACAGAAAAACCTACAAGAATGTATAGAACTTGAAAGTATTGCAAATAATTGCAAAACTCTGCCAATGTATTTACATTTCCTCTATATAGCTAATAAAACATTTCGCTGGATTTTGCTAGTAATAATGAATGTTACTCATTTTTTAACAAGAGGTAAAAAGTTTACATGATTTGAGATTCTATCATCGAGATTAAAATATATCGAGATATGATGAAAAACATTTTGCGCAATATATGGAAACTATGTACAGTTTTTTCTGCGTGGTTATTATTTTCAAAGTCGAAAAAAATATGGGACAATTTTGAAAAAAAAAAAAAAAAGTGGTCACCCTATTCAATAAGAATAATGTTTTCGGACATGTTTTGTTTGTTTTTTTTGTTTTTTTTGGTTTTCTTTTTTTCAAAACGGCGGGGAATTTTTTATTTTCAATTTTTAAGTTTAGGTTATTATATTTTAACGAAAAATTCTGGATTCTTGATTTCAAATAATTAAAGCAACCTGTATTGCGGAATTCCTTTTCTGGGAAATTAAAGAAGAAAAATCTATCGAACATTTTTCCATCAATTTATAATGTGCCAACACGCAACAGAAAAGCAAGCTGGCATTTATGTTTATTTGTTTATTTTCGTGTAACCATTCCTACACTAAAAAGTTTCCCTCGTAATATTAGAAAGCATAGAGAACATATGTCTTATTAAACGAAATGTTGACAAAATTGGATCGTAACGAAAGAAAAGAAGAGCAAAATCTATATTTATTGACAACGTTTTGTATATAAATGTTTAAACCACTCTCATAACATTATCATCTCTCTCTCTCTCTCTCTCTCTCTCTCTCTTTTTTGGATTCATTTAACAAAAATTCCTAGTCAAATTGCGCGGCAAAAATATTTTTCGTGCGAACGATCTATTCGATATCTTCACTAATAGCGAAATGTTTTTATCTGTTTCAGGACTTACAACGTTAGCAGTATTCTTCGTGTCCGATACATATTTCGGAATTGACCAACGCTTCATTCTGAAATTGAACGTCAAATGATAATAAGTTCCATTTTTTTATATATATTTTTGCATACTACGTTACTTTAATTGTTTTTTTCGCCTTAATCTTTTCCTCTCATTTTTTTTTTTTTTTTTTTTTTTTAAATGCTTATATGAATAAATGTACTAAACAAAACAGTCGCGTCAATAAAAAACTTAAAATTTGTTAAAAATTTTGTACTTTTGTAATAAAAATCTTTTCCTTTTTATGTTTTTACTTTTTTTTTTTTTTTTTTTGTTCGACCTATACCATTTTGCGCGTTTACCAGTATTAACTTATTTGCTCGAAAACAAAGGGCAATTTAATCAGTTTTCATCTGTGTTTAAATTTAAACGCGTAAAACAGATATTTTGTAAACAACAATGTAGCTTTATTTTTGTTTAATAATTTAGTCTATCGTAGCTAGATTGTAAGAAGACGACAAAAATTAATTTATAATAGATCTGTAGAAAAAAAAAAAAAAAACGGGAATTGAAATAAATTTTGAGATAGCTTAATACATAAATATGTTCGAGAAAAAAAAACAGGAAAAAAGTAGGATCACAGATAAAGAAAACATGGAAATTGAATGCAATGAATAGAAGTAGCCCGTAACGCATTCTTAAAATTCAAAGCTTTATTGTACGGTCGCAACATTTATGCAGATTTAAAACTATACCTGAGATATTACATTTGAGCAGTACTAATGCAGCCGCATCAAAGAAGATCGAATTATTTGAATTGCGTATCCGTGAACGGCTGCTAAAAATTAGATTCAGAAAATAACCGATAAAAAGTATTACGACAACAACAAAGTGCGATTAGAAAGATGAAAATTAATTATTTGGAAGCCTTATGGGAGAAGACAAATACAAAATACTTTATAATTCTGTAGTGGAAAACAGAAAGACCAGCAGATTGCCATAGATAATATAAAAAACTAAACAGATATTAACATCCGAGAGAACTGGTAGACATAACACAGAACAAGCAATTATATAACAAATTAGTCGCCAGCGTCAAAATTATCATAGGATAAATAAAAATGATGTAGCTTTGCATTTTTTATTTTTTATATGTTTCTAAAACATTCTATAGATTCCATGAAGTACACATACCTAGTTCGTGAATTATACCAAACTTCTGTCCAACATTTACACTAGAAGACGTAACCTTTGTCGGATTATAAGTAAACTCATAAAATACAATAAATACGTAACGCAGAAATATGCTAAAGAATATAAAATGAATAACGTCAACCTATTTCTGCATTAAAAGGAGCCAGGGACGGCCACCGATGAGGTTCATAGATGTCATATTAAAGCCGTCACAAAATTGTCTCTGTCAGAAATAATAAAAACTAGCAACAACAGAGAAAAATGGCGACAGGTGGTCGCTCGATCCACTGGTCTATGATGGTTGGTCACGACGTCCGCAAGCAGACAATACGACTGAAGATAAAGAAAGATTTCTGTATTCGGTGTCCATTTTATTTTATACCTTTATTTCAATCCGGAACACAAGAGATGTACAGATGTAAAACATCACTTCTCGCAGACCATCGCGTGTTTGTGAATTACAAGATTTAGCCGTTTTTAACCTCTTCGAAATTTAAGCTTCCAAATATTTCATTAAAATTTTCCTAATATAAAGAAAAAGGAAATACTGTAGTTTGTCGACTTTCCATGCGACATTTTATGCGAAAAACTTTCTAACTTTAGTTACGGATCAAATTTGTGACGCTACTTTCTGATTAATTGAATGAACAATAATGGAATTTTTCTATAACGTCAATGAAAATGACTCTTTTCCGGAAAGCCCAGGTTAGAGTCGGGGAATTTCATTGGTTACGAAAATATAAAAATATACGTTAATATCGAATCCATTTCAAATTCCACGTATAAGAATTGACGGTAAAATCGAATCGGTTCACTTATTATTTGATTCCAAAGTTTTCATATGGTACAAAAAACGAAAAGTTCTATGAAATTTTAAACACATTAACTGACAAAAGATGTATCTATTTCCTTTATTGACTCTTCGTCGAAACATAATAAGCAAATTATTGCAAAACAACATTAAAAAAGAATTTTATGCTTTATTTTAGATATTCTTTTTTTCAAATATGCAACGTTTTATGACGACGAGCAGTTTTACTTGTTCACAACTTTTGGTATTGATTAAACGCGGCTTTTTAAATTTAATTGACTGAACGCAAATGTTGTAAACATATTTTTATACGAAAAAATGTCGGCATTTTTCAAAATTGCAAGTATAAGAAAAATGGAAAAAATATCCTTTAAACGAAAATAACAGTAAACAAATTTATTTTCAGTTAGTCCAACTTTGCAAGCAATAACGAGATAAGCAACGTTAAAATAATAAACGGAAAAGTAGAAATAATAAATTCAATACTAAATGAGTCAGGTCTAAGTTTAAATTCTGATAAAACACATGTGCTACTTACTTCAAAAAAACGCAATAAGAAGGGATTCTAACAGAAAATGGAAAAAAAATAAAACTAAATCAACAAAATATAACTTTCAGTATAGAAATTATATATGTTGGAATTATGATAGATCAAACTGTAAACTGTAACAAACGTGTACAACATATATCCCTTAAAATCAGAAAACATTACAATAAATTGAGATCGCAGTACGATAATAAATTTGAATATAACAGAAAAAAAAAAAAAACGGTACTATAAAATACTCTTTTCCGATTAATCACAGAATACAGATCTTTAACCTATTTCAAAAAACTAGAAAAAGCAAATGTCAAAAAATTAAGATTATTGCAAAGACTAATATACTTATAGGCGTTATATCAGCGTACAAAACTGTTTCGTATAGTTCCCTTTTCGTGAAAGCCGATGTAGCTCCTGTGTAGATCTTTGAACGAAATAAATTAATCAAATTAAGAAACACAAGGTAGAAAGCCGAGCTAACAAATCATGTACAAAAATACCAAAAGAGATAAAGAAGAGAAAAGAAAAACAATCGAAATCTGTCAAAAACAGTATAAAAAAGATACAGATGTATAGAGGTGTTATTACGTGATGTTAAAACTAAATTTAAAAAATACAACTTTAAGATCTTACTTCTTTTTAACACAGTACTTTTTTTTTCAATTTACCTATAAAAATTTTAAAAATCACTGGCAATAGCCTTTACAGAGAATGTAAAAAATCAGAAGATACCCCAAACCATACTTTCAGATATGTAAAAAAGTCAAAAATTGAGAGAAACGCAACATCAGTGGAATTTTTTTTAATAAATTATGTGTGGAAAAAGAATATTTCTAAAAGCCTGTAAAATTCACTACGGAAATTCTTACGAAAAAAGGATAATATAACGGACTATAAAAAAATTGATTGCCAAACTCTGAACGAAAAACCATGTGTAAAAGTTCTGAATTGGCCTTCACATATCTAAATAAACTAAATAAATACCATTATAATATTTACACACGTATATATATATATATCAGCTATATCTGAATTGGGAAACCAAAAAAAAACTAAAAATTGAAAAACGCTTTTTTTTAAAAGATAATATACTCCAATAACTTCGGCGTATGAATACAAATTTCAATATAAATAAAATATTCTATAATTCAGTTTTGAAAGTACTGGACATAAAGTTTTACAAATTGGTAACAACTTTTAATTTTTATTGTACACAACTTGATTTTTTTCTAGCCTATTTACTAAAGTATTTGATTTCTGACGAGGAATGAAGAACACGAAAGAGGATCAATTAAGGTCTTCACTTTTTCGTTTTTGTTTTTATTTTGTATTTCGTTAAATAAATCTAAACATTCGAGTATTTTTAATGCGGGTTATAAGTATGGTAATGTTTAGTATTAGTAATGAGTGGATCTGGAAGGATACGTATCCCATGGCGGAATTGATGATGTAATTTCGACTGCAGTTCCGTATACGTATCTATAACTAATCTAGCAAATACTTAATTGATGAATGTTATGCAGATACAGGGTTGCACACAGTTCCGTTATAGAAGCTAAAATATAGTGACCTTAAAGAGAGAAGAATAGACCGTCTGTCCTTTCCTGCGTTTGCATAATGAACATCTTAGCAGAAATGTACCAGATCAGCTAGAAAAGTGAAAAATGATTACATTAGAATAATTAAAAAGGGACTTTATCGTTTTCTCTGTAGACACAACTATTTTTATGGGTATATTTCTACATTAACTATTTTGCAGTTTCCTTCCCTCTTTCTAATACACGTAAGCTAACCTAACACTGGTTAACACTGCGTTGACAACCAATGCAAACTAATAACAGTGTTGCAGGGCCGGACTTACCCATCACTATTTGGCCCACAACTATTCCTAAAAAATTAAATTATCTTAAAATCGTTTTTCCTTTTTTCTGGTATTTTAATTCCATCGATCATTATGCGATATAATTAAATTTCAATTTAGAAATTTAAAAAGGATTTTCTACAAATAAGTATATTAAATATAATTAACTAATATGCGAAACGATTTGATTATGTTTTTTAATAAGTGCTAATTTCCAAGTATAGTTTCTCTCTATTTTCTTTATTTGCGGCTACATTAACAGTAACAAAAAATTATAAAATTTTATTCGGCCCTTGAACGGCTTTAGCGAAAAAAGTTTCTTACTGTAAATTATGTTTGAAATCTTTTAATCGAATTATATAGGCGAGCAAGTTTTTACAAGTCATGTAAATGGAAAAATAGGTTAGCTACAACTGTACCAAATTCTCAAAAATATCAAAGCTTTTAATTTTTATGGCATAAAATATTTACAATGATTTTTAAAAAGAACTTTTAAAAAACTAGCCGTAACCGAAGTTTATGATACGGTATCACATTTATTTATGCTGTATAATAAAATGTAAATTAAGTACAGGTTGCTACAGAACAAATACGAGAAATTTAAAAGCGTAAAAGGTACATTCATTTTTAAAGAATTATAAAAATACTAAACATAGATCAAAATTTATTTATTCCAGATTGCGCTCAATTCTTTTAAAAATATAAAAACTAAATCGTCAACAGTAGTATTAAATACGATTGTATCGTTTATGAATAACTCTCTGGGGAGCTACACAGACGAAAACCAGCTTCAAGGGAACGTATCCAATGTGGCTGATAGATATATGCACTGCTAATAGTATTAACGGGGTAACACACTAGTTCATTGCGCTTGTTGCGACATTTCGGCGTTTCCCTTTGCCTTGGAATTATAGGCAGTGGTCTAGATATGAACGATGCCCAACACTCACAATTTAAGTTAACAAACTGGAGGTAAACTGAGTTCTGCAAACTGTTGTTAATCATTTTGGTAGACCACAAAACACGAAAACCAAGCAATAATAATGCTTGCCACGGTGTTTGTTTGAATATTAGAACCGGTAGTAGAAATTAATCATACCAGTGTAATTTCGCAACTATTTCAGTTCAATCCGTTTGCATGATTGCATTAATCTTCGCACTAGGTCTGGACGAATGTCACCTGTGGGGAACTGGTGACCAGCAAACATGAACTAAATTTTTGCGAACATTCGCACTTTTCTTTAAGACTACTGACCTGTAAAATTCATAAAACGTTCGATGCATGTATGAAATACTCAGTAATGCTATTGGATGCAATAAGGGATGTACGGAATGTTGTAAAATTTTGTCCATGAAGTGCTAGAAAGCGCTAGCATTTCAAAGACAGGAAGGCATAATTGTGTACTCGAAGAGGCCAAATAGAGTGATGACCGCGGTTTTAGACGTTCATGCTTATTCATAGAAATTAAATTATATGCAAGCGGTAGATAAATTTTTGAAAAAAGCTTTTACCCACCCGTGCCGTATAGATATCCTGTAGGTATGGAAAGGGGTAACAATTTGGAATCGTGATTTTGTTTAAACTTCAGTTCTGGTTCTATACTTGGTATTTAGGACATTGGTTATGGAATATTCTGTTCTCGATAATAAATGTCGTATATCCCTGTAGTAGTGTAAAAAAGCGGGGACTGGCGGGTCTGACGTCACCAACCCCTATTTGTGCCCCTGTGCTCAAAACTCACCCCAATTTATGTCAAGGTGTCCAAAATTCACCCCATTTTGTCCCCCGGTGCTCAAAATTCACCCCAATTTGTGTCCAGCTGCTCAAAACTCACCCCAATTTCTGTCTTGGAGCCCAAAGTTACCCCAAGTTTCCCCCGATTTTCCCCAGGGGTAGGTACCCCGGGTGTCCAGGTTTCCCCCAATTTTCCCGGACGGTTGCTGAAATTTCACCCCAAATTCTCATCAGGGTGCTAAAAATTAACCCAAATTTCTCTTTTAGAGCCCAAAGTTACCCCAATTTATGTCCATGCGATCAAATTTAACCCAAGTCCCCCCCCCCCCCAATTTTCCTGGACAGTTCCGCTAATTCGATCCCTAATTCCCATCAAGGTAGACAAAATCCACCCCAATTAGCGTACAGGTGCTGAAAGTTCACCCCAATTTGTATCCATATGGTTAAAATTCACCCAAGTTTCCCCAAAATTTCTTCAAATTTTTCCGATTCCCAGTTCATACTGTTATCTATAAATGCGCTCGCACCGTTTCCACGCATATATTCAACATAGCCTTAGCCGCCATGAAAGTGTACTCGCTTTCCTATACCCGCGCCTTCTATCATCATGTGTATGTATTATATATGACTCTGTGTGTAATATATGTAGCATACTTTTTAATTTTAATTTTTCGAGGTTGGGAGGGGTAAAATTTTGCCGGAGTGATAAAAACGTTTGAATCTCAACACTTAGAACCCAAAATTTAAAGGAATTTTCCGAGTCGTGCTCCGTTCCAGCATTTTTTTTTTCAAAAATTTTATTTTTAAAGAAAATATTCGATTGTTCCATCAGTCGAATGAGAGCGGGCGAGTGTGCTGCTACGGGATGTATTATGTAAGCGCGAGCGCGGCTGTAATGGAAATATTTAAATGTTCCAGCAACTAGTTGAAACTGTCACCAGGTGAGGTGAATTCCAGTCGTTCGTTCGAAATTAACTAGCCGATCATCTATGCACACTCTCACACGCCACTGATAGAAACCTGTTCACGATCGCTACACGTTCACACACGCACACATATACACCGCCACCTGATATATATTTTTCGTCTTTTTCCGCTTCCGATCTTATACTTAATCCATTGATATTTTTTTATTTTTATTTTTACGTATTCTCTGTTCATTGCAAAAGCACACCGTCCATTCTTGCACACATATCAAGCATTGAGTTAACCTGTGCAAAGGTACACTGTACTATTCCATGCACGCTCCGTCACCACCGAAATAAACACCGCGATATCACACACACACACACACATACACACCACCACTTCGTACATATTTTATTTTCGAGTCAAAATATTATAGAATTAGCCTAACTATATTTTTCTTTTACGCTTCTGTTTATTTCTTCTGTTTTGTTTCTCCGATTCTAAAAATTAATCTGTCAATGTATTAGCCACTCTTTCATTCGCACATAATGTTCCCTCGCACTCATCTGCTACAAGTAGTTCTCTTGTCGTTCATAATAACTTTTTCAAGTCTAATATTATAGAATCAGCCTAATTATATTTTTTTCGCTTCCAATCATTTCCTCCGTCCGTTGATAATTTTCTTATTTTATTTTTTCTCAGGTTCTAAAAATAAATCCATTGATATCTTCACTAGTATGATTGCGTAAACATCTTCTAACGGTATTCCTCATATTGTTCATAATAATTTTTCATGTCTATGTATTATGGAATTAGTCTAAAATATATTTTTTCCCCTCTAAAGTCTTTTTCCAATCGTAAGTATTCAAAAATTAATTCGAGTATATTTTTATTTAACGCTGTTTCATATTTTCCCTCTCCCCTATCCACCCTACACAAATTTAAATTCTTTTCTATTATTTTTCATGAGTACATCCCCCCCCCCCCCCCCCGAAACTACAGTGAATCCATACCATTCATTCCCACGCATCCATCTGCTAACAATGATTTTCTCATCATTCATAATAATTTTTTTCGAATCTGTTAGTTTAAGATTATTTCATTTTTTTCAAACTCTAAATATTTTTTTTTTTTTTTCAATATCTTCCATATTTTCCCCCAATATGCCCGCATACGCTCATAATTCAAAGGTACTCTGCTTATTTCCTTGCATGAATGTTGCTATGTCGTTGATTTCGATCTTGTGTCAAGGTCATCGAGTCTGCCCGGATCTTCTCCTTCATATCTTTTGTAGAAAAACCGGTTGACATGTACACACCTACACACAAACACCCATAACCTAAAGATCACCTGTAAATTTCGTTCATTTGCGTATGCAACCAGCTTTCACCAAAGGAATGTGGTTTTTCTGGTGCAACCCGCCCTCTTCAAAGACATGCATCGAGCTAGAATCTCGAAAGGATCTGTTCAGGCAGTCAGTATTAGTGTTACATTAAACGTGTAGAATTTGTTGAAGCTGTGTTCTTCACGCATTAATAAAAGTTTGCTCTAACATTAAAAGTAATAATTTTCTACATTCTTAGTAAAAAGTTAAAAATATTATTCAAACATGAATAACAATACCGATTCGATTGATATTAAACTCGACGAATTTATTCAGAATTCATTTTCGAGTGATAGTGTCCCGCATACAACTTCATCACCTCAATCACAGCAATCAGATGATGGTTATACAGCAGAAGGATCAACATCTTCTGTACATAATATCATTGGTCCTGTATTATTATCAGAACAAGCAGATATAGCGGAATATTTTGTAGATATCAGCATCCATATAGATTGTGATTATGGTTTTCGAGTAACCGAACTAGCAATGATTGATATGTCTGGCGGAAAGTGTTTGCATACACTGTATAAGCCAAGCAGAGCATGGCATTCATCAAAAACGCCACATTTACAATGTTCTTCGATGAGTCATCACTTGAAAAATCCTTCATTATTTCCCTGACGGGAAGAAACATTTATGGCACGCGATATATTCACGATAATATCTCAAAAACCGAGAGCTCGCATATATATTTTAACGGTATATGCTAAACTTATACTAATGGAACTTAACGAAAAGTCTGAATTGTTGAGTGATTTAGACTATGGAATGGTTAATATGGATAAAGTCTTTCGACTACATAGTATTGAGAATCTACATGAAGAGTATTTTGATATAAGCAATTTGATAACCTGTAAACATCATAATGAGAATGATAGTTTTCATTGTGCAGCGAAAAACGTTATGGTAATGAAGGCCTGGTACGATCATGTTTTCCATCCGCTGAAGCTTATGAATAATCTCAATATAAATGATTTAAGTCAGTTGTTCATTACAGCCACCAAAGAAATGATAATTACATTATTTCCAAGTTGTGTTGGAGACATTTATGCATTTCTACAGATAGATTAAAACCGGATGATATGATAAAATCACTTCTACCATGTTACGAGCATGAGCATGATGAAGAATTCGTCTATGAGGTGTGTTGATCAATAGAGCAACAGGTAGAAAACCTAGTAGTTTACGAGACACAGCATGTTCAAAGAAAAAAAAAACGAACTAGCACAAGCAGATCAGAGTTGCAACATACGAGTGGGAGATATATTCTCGAGAACAACAGCTTGATTATAAAAAACGTCGAAGATACATGTATCTATCTGTGAACAATTATCACATCAAACATAAAAAGGTTGACTAAAAGATTATTATTTTCTTTTTTCGTTCATTCTCGCCACTATTACCACTGGCGCCCCCACTGTCAAGACCTCTAAACATACGTTACTAACCTCGCCAACACTATAATATTTTTTCTCTGTGTTACTAAATTAACCCAACTATATTTTTATTCATTTGTTACACAAACATTTGTTCAAATCTTTTGTAATATATCGTACATACATTTATAGCCCACAGACACTACTTGCTTCATTACCACGAATACATCTCTTTCATGGTCACTTATCGTAACATAGTTTTTCCTGAAATTGTAAAAAAATTCTCTTCGTTCCATTCTTCCAAGTTTTCCAAATTTCAAATCATGCATAATTATTTAAGAATCAAATTAAGTATATTTTATCATTTCCAAAAAATTAATCATCTCTGTACAAGGCATTAACTCATTTTTCAAAACAAACATATTATTTTTTTAATCTATCATACATATCATTTTTATCATTCAAATTTTTTTCTGAATTCACAAATAGTTAACCTATAGAAAACATATTATTGTAAATATACATGACGAAGTCACTCCTCATAATTACATCATGAATTCATTTTTTTTTTTCATTTTTTTTTTTACCATCATGAAATTGTAGTAGTGTTTTTAATTTTTTTATTTTCCATACATGACAAAAGCAATACAATCACGACATCTATGAATACACACCATATGCTTCCAATAACCTATCATGCATTTTTTTAAATTAGTCCAAGCATACTATTTTTTCAATAACAAAGCCGATCATACATAATTTTTTCTTCTATATAATCACTAATCTATGAAAACACTTGATTCGTTTTACTCATACTGTAGCAACCACTCCTTTTCCCTCATGCTAACAAACTTCAAAATTTAATAATATAACACGAAATTAATCTAAATATCTGTTCATGCTATTAAAATTAATATATCAATCTTTACATTCCTTTTGTTCATTTCTGAAAAAATCCTACAACATGTTTTAAAATTAATCGAAGTATACTATTTTATTACCTAAAATCAATTATTCTCTCATACAGTTTTTTCCAATCATCCATAATGTTTTTTCTGTATTGTCATTATTACAAAGTCATACAAAACAACAACACATTTTTAATCATAATGAATCCTTCATTCCATTCCGTTCATGCTATATACCATTATCATTCAATTCAACGTTATGAAATTAGTCTAAATATACATTCATGCTAGCAAAGTTATTATCTCACCCTTTGCATTGTTCCAAGATGATTTATTTGACATTTTTTCTTTAAATTTCCCTCATACTATTATTTTTGAAATGTAGGATGATGACTATGATTAGAATTCATGATTATGAAGAGAGAGATGCATGGTGAAATTGTATTGTCATTATATGCGAGATGATGTGTGTTTGTGGGTGAGTATGGATGCATGTAAAATATATGAGTGTGTTAGTAGAAAACATCCGTTCATGCGTGAACACAGGTACAGATGCAGTTATAGAATGAGAGAGGTAAAAATATATATTTTGTTATGTTTGATATGTGCATGATAAAGAGGTTAACAAAGAATAATCACATTACCCTCACAACTTAGACATTGAGTTTTACCTTTGCAATATTTTTGATGTAAAAGCAGTGACATTGACATGTGGTAAACGTTTTCATCACTTTTGACTAATTATAACCAATTTTCCAACATTTCTCTTCGTTTTTCCTAGATTTTAATACTTTTACACCGTTTCAGTCAATTTTTGCTATTTAATGCCATTTTTTCCAGTGTTTTTACCACCTTTCTCACAATTTTCATCATTCTTTCATCATCTTTGTTAGGTTTTTTCTTACAACTCTTTAATATTTCGATCGTTGCTAGTGATAACCATCATTATTTATGCTTTCAATCCTTCCACTTCAGCAATGCACACATACAGCTTAGCAATCGCCGCAGCCATTGAACGTTGTAGGACTGCAATCGTGATCTCCATTTGATTATTGGGATTTAAAAGTCACATCTTTGAACGCTTGATCTAATGCATCAACATGATTTTTTTTGTATTCGCCCACCTGCTGCTGGAGGTTCCACTTAATATTCTCAACAGACTATCATACAGTCGTTTAACAAGAGAATCTGTAAGACCCGAGACATTTACTTAACGTTTTCCCAACACATTTACAGACATACCCTGTACACTAAGGAAATCTTTAAACATCTCTGTAACCATTCCTTTTAAGCTGGCGGGAGCAAGGAACTCCTATAAACGTTTATCAATCAGCACTTCATCGTTCATCGCCCTGGTTTCACTCGCCGTTGCACAGACATGGAATAAACATTTTCTTCTTTTACAATTTTCTTATGCTATAACACTATTACATCATTTTTCCTCGTTTCTAACTAATTGTAACCAGTTTTCCATTATTTCTTAGCATGTTCTTATGTTTAGGACCTTTTGCGCTATTTTTTCATCAATTTATGTTATTTCACATCGTTTTTCTGGTGATTTTAGTGCCTTTCACACAATTTTACTAATTATTTTCGACTATTTCTTAACATGTTCTTCTGTTTTAGGTCCTTTTTGCATTATTTTTTCATCAATTTATGTTATTTCACATCGTTTTTCTGGTGATTTTAGTGCCTTTCACACAATTTTACTAATTATTTTCGACTATTTCTTAACATGTTCTTCTGTTTTAGGTCCTTTTTGCACTATTTTTTCATCAATTTATGTTATTTCACATCGTTTTTCTAGTGTTTTACTACCTTTCACACAATTTTACTCAATTTTTCCCCATCTTTGAAGATTTTTTTTTTCATTTATCTCATACATTATATCTCCGAATGTGACGATTAGCTATCCTTTTAAGTACATTTTTTTAATTCGATATAAGTGAGGAGTACTTTTCAGGTCGACATGTATACTTCATGATATGACATTCAATTCATTATTAATCTATGTTTCAACAGGTTTGTGGTCGGTTGTTGGAGGTTTACAGAACTTTCTGTTGCATTGCTTATAGTATAATGGTTCTTGTGTGCTAGTGAGATGATGGTGTTTTGTGGGGAATAATAAACATGGGAAAGAGAAGGAGTGCGCCCCATCAAGCAGGGGGGAGTGATGCTTCGTAATTAACTCGGGTATTGCGCGCATTGCATGGCAGTTATAATATGCTCGAGCAAAAATTAGTCGCTGTACTCGCATGGTGTTCATGTTATTCATTAAATGTTCACACTGAGAGATGCAATGGGCTCATCGACAGATGGATCCATGCTATCATTTCGATTTTTATAATTGTAATCTGCACTGAGCATGTATGTATTACAACGAACCCATCAACTCTGTTACAGATGGTAATGTTTGAGGATAGATAGTGAAACGTTCATTAGAACATGAATGTGAATACAAAGTGTTGTTACATCACATGTATGTCATCAAATTAACTAAAATGTTGCGTCTATAGTAAAAAAAGAAATGAGGGTTTTTCCCTAAGAGGGCGACTATAATAAAATTGATGCGATTTTAGATGGAAATGGGAGTATTTTACAGTAAAAACGCTGTTTTGCACCTAAATGGTGAATATTCTGGAGGTTAAACGGCATTTTTCACACAAAATTTGATGTTTTTTTATAAATGTGGCTATTTTACTCCTACATGGAGTAATTTCTGCATGAGGAGTACTTTTTGGACTGACATGTATACTTCTTGATGTGGTATTCATTTCATTCTGAAGCTATGTTTGAACAGCTTTGTAAATGGTTGGGGGGGGGGGAAGTTTACAGAACTTTTCTGCTGCATCAGTTATAAGATAATAGTTTTTATATGCTAGTGAGATGAAGGTATTTGGTTAGGAATAGTAAATATGGGTAAGAGGTGGAGTGCATCCCAATCAAGCATGGGAGAGTATTGTTTGGGAATTAACTCCATTATTTGCACACATTGCAATACAATTATAATCAGTTTGGTCAAAATTACTTGTTACATATCGTTCATGTCATACATTAAACATTCACACTGAGAAACGGACTGGACTCTTCGACATCAAGGTCCATGCGATCATTACACTTTTTTTCAACAATTTGTGACGTTTCATACTATTTTTTAATGTTTTGAACGGCTCTTATGATGTATTTCAGCACATTTTCACAGGTACAAAGTTCGTAATGCGAAATAATTTGAATTATTTCGACAGTCTTTACACACAAATAAAATACTATACCATTAACACACTCAACATGAAACAAATCATTACAAATAGAAATAAACAACGAAATTGCTCAGAAATTTTAATGAAATTCAAGAAGCATAGTGTATATGAAAATGAATATATTCTTTAAATCAACACTCCAAACTTGCAGTTTCAGAATTATATCAGAACCTGACTAAGAACTCCGTTGTTCCTTTTGCTGCATATATATGTATATATATGTAGATATATATATGTGTATATATGTAGATATATTTATGTATATATGTAGATATATATATGTATTTATGTAGATATATATGTGTATATATGTAGATATATGTATGTATATATATAGATATATATATACATGTATTTATGTAGATATATATGTGCATATATGTAGATATATGTATGTATATATGTAGATATGTATGTATTTATGTAGATATATATGTGTATATATGTAGATATATATGTATATATGTAGATATATATGTGTATATATGTAGATATATATGTATATATGTAGATATATATGTAGATATATATGTATATATGTAGATATATATGTGTATATATGTAGATATATATGTGTATATATATAGATATATGTATGTATATATGTAGATATATATGTATTTATGTAGTTATATATGTGTATATATGTAGATATATATGTATATATGTAGATATATATGTGTATATATGTAGATATATATGTATATATTTAGATATATATATGTACATATGTAGTTATATGTATAATTTAATAATATATGATTATATATGTATATATACAGCAAAAGGAACAACGGAGTTCTTAGTCAGGTTCTGATATAATTCTGAAACTGCAAGTTTGGAGTGTTGATTTAAAGAATATATTCATTTTCATATACACTATGCTTCTTGAATTTCATTAAAATTTCTGAGCAATTTCGTTGTTTATTTCTATTTGTAATGATTTGTTTCATGTTGAGTGTGTTAATGGTATAGTATTTTATTTGTGTGTAAAGACTGTCGAAATAATTCAAATTATTTCGCATTACGAACTTTGTACCTGTGAAAATGTGCTGAAATACATCATAAGAGCCGTTCAAAACATTAAAAAATAGTATGAAACGTCACAAATTGTTGAAAAAAAGTGTAATGATCGCATGGACCTTGATGTCGAAGAGTCCAGTCCGTTTCTCAGTGTGAATGTTTAATGTATAACATGAACGATATGTAACAAGTAATTTTGACCAAACTGATTATAATTGTATTGCAATGTGTGCAAATAATGGAGTTAATTCCCAAACAATACTCTCCCATGCTTGATTGGGATGCACTCTACCTCTTACCCATATTTATTATTCCTAACCAAATACCTTCATCTCACTAGCATATAAAAACTATTATCTTATAACTGATGCAGCAGAAAAGTTCTGTAAACTTCCCCCCCCCCCCCCCACCCCAACCATTTACAAAGCTGTTCAAACATAGCTTCAGAATGAAATGAATACCACATCAAGAAGTATACATGTCAGTCCAAAAAGTACTCCTCATGCAGAAATTACTCCATGTAGGAGTAAAATAGCCACATTTATAAAAAAACATCAAATTTTGTGTGAAAAATGCCGTTTAACCTCCAGAATATTCACCATTTAGGTGCAAAACAGCGTTTTTACTGTAAAATACTCCCATTTCCATCTAAAATCGCATCAATTTTATTATAGTCGCCCTCTTAGGGAAAAACCCTCATTTCTTTTTTTACTATAGACGCAACATTTTAGTTAATTTGATGACATACATGTGATGTAACAACACTTTGTATACACATTCATGTTCTAATGAACGTTTCACTATCTATCCTCAAACATTACCATCTGTAACAGAGTTGATGGGTTCGTTGTAATACATACATGCTCAGTGCAGATTACAATTATAAAAATCGAAATGATAGCATGGATCCATCTGTCGATGAGCCCATTGCATCTCTCAGTGTGAACATTTAATGAATAACATGAACACCATGCGAGTACAGCGACTAATTTTTGCTCGAGCATATTATAACTGCCATGCAATGCGCGCAATACCCGAGTTAATTACGAAGCATCACTCCCCCCTGCTTGATGGGGCGCACTCCTTCTCTTTCCCATGTTTATTATTCCCCACAAAACACCATCATCTCACTAGCACACAAGAACCATTATACTATAAGCAATGCAACAGAAAGTTCTGTAAACCTCCAACAACCGACCACAAACCTGTTGAAACATAGATTAATAATGAATTGAATGTCATATCATGAAGTATACATGTCGACCTGAAAAGTACTCCTCACTTATATCGAATTAAAAAAATGTACTTAAAAGGATAGCTAATCGTCACATTCGGAGATATAATGTATGAGATAAATGAAAAAAAAAATCTTCAAAGATGGGGAAAAATTGAGTAAAATTGTGTGAAAGGTAGTAAAACACTAGAAAAACGATGTGAAATAACATAAATTGATGAAAAAATAGTGCAAAAAGGACCTAAAACAGAAGAACATGTTAAGAAATAGTCGAAAATAATTAGTAAAATTGTGTGAAAGGCACTAAAATCACCAGAAAAACGATGTGAAATAACATAAATTGATGAAAAAATAATGCAAAAAGGACCTAAAACAGAAGAACATGTTAAGAAATAGTCGAAAATAATTAGTAAAATTGTGTGAAAGGCACTAAAATCACCAGAAAAACGATGTGAAATAACATAAATTGATGAAAAAATAGCGCAAAAGGTCCTAAACATAAGAACATGCTAAGAAATAATGGAAAACTGGTTACAATTAGTTAGAAACGAGGAAAAATGATGTAATAGTGTTATAGCATAAGAAAATTGTAAAAGAAGAAAATGTTTATTCCATGTCTGTGCAACGGCGAGTGAAACCAGGGCGATGAACGATGAAGTGCTGATTGATAAACGTTTATAGGAGTTCCTTGCTCCCGCCAGCTTAAAAGGAATGGTTACAGAGATGTTTAAAGATTTCCTTAGTGTACAGGGTATGTCTGTAAATGTGTTGGGAAAACGTTAAGTAAATGTCTCGGGTCTTACAGATTCTCTTGTTAAACGACTGTATGATAGTCTGTTGAGAATATTAAGTGGAACCTCCAGCAGCAGGTGGGCGAATACAAAAAAAATCATGTTGATGCATTAGATCAAGCGTTCAAAGATGTGACTTTTAAATCCCAATAATCAAATGGAGATCACGATTGCAGTCCTACAACGTTCAATGGCTGCGGCGATTGCTAAGCTGTATGTGTGCATTGCTGAAGTGGAAGGATTGAAAGCATAAATAATGATGGTTATCACTAGCAACGATCGAAATATTAAAGAGTTGTAAGAAAAAACCTAACAAAGATGATGAAAGAATGATGAAAATTGTGAGAAAGGTGGTAAAAACACTGGAAAAAATGGCATTAAATAGCAAAAATTGACTGAAACGGTGTAAAAGTATTAAAATCTAGGAAAAACGAAGAGAAATGTTGGAAAATTGGTTATAATTAGTCAAAAGTGATGAAAACGTTTACCACATGTCAATGTCACTGCTTTTACATCAAAAATATTGCAAAGGTAAAACTCAATGTCTAAGTTGTGAGGGTAATGTGATTATTCTTTGTTAACCTCTTTATCATGCACATATCAAACATAACAAAATATATATTTTTACCTCTCTCATTCTATAACTGCATCTGTACCTGTGTTCACGCATGAACGGATGTTTTCTACTAACACACTCATATATTTTACATGCATCCATACTCACCCACAAACACACATCATCTCGCATATAATGACAATACAATTTCACCATGCATCTCTCTCTTCATAATCATGAATTCTAATCATAGTCATCATCCTACATTTCAAAAATAATAGTATGAGGGAAATTTAAAGAAAAAATGTCAAATAAATCATCTTGGAACAATGCAAAGGGTGAGATAATAACTTTGCTAGCATGAATGTATATTTAGACTAATTTCATAACGTTGAATTGAATGATAATGGTATATAGCATGAACGGAATGGAATGAAGGATTCATTATGATTAAAAATGTGTTGTTGTTTTGTATGACTTTGTAATAATGACAATACAGAAAAAACATTATGGATGATTGGAAAAAACTGTATGAGAGAATAATTGATTTTAGGTAATAAAATAGTATACTTCGATTAATTTTAAAACATGTTGTAGGATTTTTTCAGAAATGAACAAAAGGAATGTAAAGATTGATATATTAATTTTAATAGCATGAACAGATATTTAGATTAATTTCGTGTTATATTATTAAATTTTGAAGTTTGTTAGCATGAGGGAAAAGGAGTGGTTGCTACAGTATGAGTAAAACGAATCAAGTGTTTTCATAGATTAGTGATTATATAGAAGAAAAAATTATGTATGATCGGCTTTGTTATTGAAAAAATAGTATGCTTGGACTAATTTAAAAAAATGCATGATAGGTTATTGGAAGCATATGGTGTGTATTCATAGATGTCGTGATTGTATTGCTTTTGTCATGTATGGAAAATAAAAAAATTAAAAACACTACTACAATTTCATGATGGTAAAAAAAAAAATGAAAAAAAAAATGAATTCATGATGTAATTATGAGGAGTGACTTCGTCATGTATATTTACAATAATATGTTTTCTATAGGTTAACTATTTGTGAATTCAGAAAAAAATTTGAATGATAAAAATGATATGTATGATAGATTAAAAAAATAATATGTTTGTTTTGAAAAATGAGTTAATGCCTTGTACAGAGATGATTAATTTTTTGGAAATGATAAAATATACTTAATTTGATTCTTAAATAATTATGCATGATTTGAAATTTGGAAAACTTGGAAGAATGGAACGAAGAGAATTTTTTTACAATTTCAGGAAAAACTATGTTACGATAAGTGACCATGAAAGAGATGTATTCGTGGTAATGAAGCAAGTAGTGTCTGTGGGCTATAAATGTATGTACGATATATTACAAAAGATTTGAACAAATGTTTGTGTAACAAATGAATAAAAATATAGTTGGGTTAATTTAGTAACACAGAGAAAAAATATTATAGTGTTGGCGAGGTTAGTAACGTATGTTTAGAGGTCTTGACAGTAGGGGCGCCAGTGGTAATAGTGGCGAGAATGAACGAAAAAAGAAAATAATAATCTTTTAGTCAACCTTTTTATGTTTGATGTGATAATTGTTCACAGATAGATACATGTATCTTCGACGTTTTTTATAATCAAGCTGTTGTTCTCGAGAATATATCTCCCACTCGTATGTTGCAACTCTGATCTGCTTGTGCTAGTTCGTTTTTTTTTTCTTTGAACATGCTGTGTCTCGTAAACTACTAGGTTTTCTACCTGTTGCTCTATTGATCAACACACCTCATAGACGAATTCTTCATCATGCTCATGCTCGTAACATGGTAGAAGTGATTTTATCATATCATCCGGTTTTAATCTATCTGTAGAAATGCATAAATGTCTCCAACACAACTTGGAAATAATGTAATTATCATTTCTTTGGTGGCTGTAATGAACAACTGACTTAAATCATTTATATTGAGATTATTCATAAGCTTCAGCGGATGGAAAACATGATCGTACCAGGCCTTCATTACCATAACGTTTTTCGCTGCACAATGAAAACTATCATTCTCATTATGATGTTTACAGGTTATCAAATTGCTTATATCAAAATACTCTTCATGTAGATTCTCAATACTATGTAGTCGAAAGACTTTATCCATATTAACCATTCCATAGTCTAAATCACTCAACAATTCAGACTTTTCGTTAAGTTCCATTAGTATAAGTTTAGCATATACCGTTAAAATATATATGCGAGCTCTCGGTTTTTGAGATATTATCGTGAATATATCGCGTGCCATAAATGTTTCTTCCCGTCAGGGAAATAATGAAGGATTTTTCAAGTGATGACTCATCGAAGAACATTGTAAATGTGGCGTTTTTGATGAATGCCATGCTCTGCTTGGCTTATACAGTGTATGCAAACACTTTCCGCCAGACATATCAATCATTGCTAGTTCGGTTACTCGAAAACCATAATCACAATCTATATGGATGCTGATATCTACAAAATATTCCGCTATATCTGCTTGTTCTGATAATAATACAGGACCAATGATATTATGTACAGAAGATGTTGATCCTTCTGCTGTATAACCATCATCTGATTGCTGTGATTGAGGTGATGAAGTTGTATGCGGGACACTATCACTCGAAAATGAATTCTGAATAAATTCGTCGAGTTTAATATCAATCGAATCGGTATTGTTATTCATGTTTGAATAATATTTTTAACTTTTTACTAAGAATGTAGAAAATTATTACTTTTAATGTTAGAGCAAACTTTTATTAATGCGTGAAGAACACAGCTTCAACAAATTCTACACGTTTAATGTAACACTAATACTGACTGCCTGAACAGATCCTTTCGAGATTCTAGCTCGATGCATGTCTTTGAAGAGGGCGGGTTGCACCAGAAAAACCACATTCCTTTGGTGAAAGCTGGTTGCATACGCAAATGAACGAAATTTACAGGTGATCTTTAGGTTATGGGTGTTTGTGTGTAGGTGTGTACATGTCAACCGGTTTTTCTACAAAAGATATGAAGGAGAAGATCCGGGCAGACTCGATGACCTTGACACAAGATCGAAATCAACGACATAGCAACATTCATGCAAGGAAATAAGCAGAGTACCTTTGAATTATGAGCGTATGCGGGCATATTGGGGGAAAATATGGAAGATATTGAAAAAAAAAAAAAAATATTTAGAGTTTGAAAAAAATGAAATAATCTTAAACTAACAGATTCGAAAAAAATTATTATGAATGATGAGAAAATCATTGTTAGCAGATGGATGCGTGGGAATGAATGGTATGGATTCACTGTAGTTTCGGGGGGGGGGGGGGATGTACTCATGAAAAATAATAGAAAAGAATTTAAATTTGTGTAGGGTGGATAGGGGAGAGGGAAAATATGAAACAGCGTTAAATAAAAATATACTCGAATTAATTTTTGAATACTTACGATTGGAAAAAGACTTTAGAGGGGAAAAAATATATTTTAGACTAATTCCATAATACATAGACATGAAAAATTATTATGAACAATATGAGGAATACCGTTAGAAGATGTTTACGCAATCATACTAGTGAAGATATCAATGGATTTATTTTTAGAACCTGAGAAAAAATAAAATAAGAAAATTATCAACGGACGGAGGAAATGATTGGAAGCGAAAAAAATATAATTAGGCTGATTCTATAATATTAGACTTGAAAAAGTTATTATGAACGACAAGAGAACTACTTGTAGCAGATGAGTGCGAGGGAACATTATGTGCGAATGAAAGAGTGGCTAATACATTGACAGATTAATTTTTAGAATCGGAGAAACAAAACAGAAGAAATAAACAGAAGCGTAAAAGAAAAATATAGTTAGGCTAATTCTATAATATTTTGACTCGAAAATAAAATATGTACGAAGTGGTGGTGTGTATGTGTGTGTGTGTGTGTGATATCGCGGTGTTTATTTCGGTGGTGACGGAGCGTGCATGGAATAGTACAGTGTACCTTTGTACAGGTTAACTCAATGCTTGATATGTGTGCAAGAATGGACGGTGTGCTTTTGCAATGAACAGAGAATACGTAAAAATAAAAATAAAAAAATATCAATGGATTAAGTATAAGATCGGAAGCGGAAAAAGACGAAAAATATATATCAGGTGGCGGTGTATATGTGTGCGTGTGTGAACGTGTAGCGATCGTGAACAGGTTTCTATCAGTGGCGTGTGAGAGTGTGCATAGATGATCGGCTAGTTAATTTCGAACGAACGACTGGAATTCACCTCACCTGGTGACAGTTTCAACTAGTTGCTGGAACATTTAAATATTTCCATTACAGCCGCGCTCGCGCTTACATAATACATCCCGTAGCAGCACACTCGCCCGCTCTCATTCGACTGATGGAACAATCGAATATTTTCTTTAAAAATAAAATTTTTGAAAAAAAAAATGCTGGAACGGAGCACGACTCGGAAAATTCCTTTAAATTTTGGGTTCTAAGTGTTGAGATTCAAACGTTTTTATCACTCCGGCAAAATTTTACCCCTCCCAACCTCGAAAAATTAAAATTAAAAAGTATGCTACATATATTACACACAGAGTCATATATAATACATACACATGATGATAGAAGGCGCGGGTATAGGAAAGCGAGTACACTTTCATGGCGGCTAAGGCTATGTTGAATATATGCGTGGAAACGGTGCGAGCGCATTTATAGATAACAGTATGAACTGGGAATCGGAAAAATTTGAAGAAATTTTGGGGAAACTTGGGTGAATTTTAACCATATGGATACAAATTGGGGTGAACTTTCAGCACCTGTACGCTAATTGGGGTGGATTTTGTCTACCTTGATGGGAATTAGGGATCGAATTAGCGGAACTGTCCAGGAAAATTGGGGGGGGGGGGGACTTGGGTTAAATTTGATCGCATGGACATAAATTGGGGTAACTTTGGGCTCTAAAAGAGAAATTTGGGTTAATTTTTAGCACCCTGATGAGAATTTGGGGTGAAATTTCAGCAACCGTCCGGGAAAATTGGGGGAAACCTGGACACCCGGGGTACCTACCCCTGGGGAAAATCGGGGGAAACTTGGGGTAACTTTGGGCTCCAAGACAGAAATTGGGGTGAGTTTTGAGCAGCTGGACACAAATTGGGGTGAATTTTGAGCACCGGGGGACAAAATGGGGTGAATTTTGGACACCTTGACATAAATTGGGGTGAGTTTTGAGCACAGGGGCACAAATAGGGGTTGGTGACGTCAGACCCGCCGGTCCCCGCTTTTTTACACTACTCCCTGTTATCGTTTTCTCACTGTTACAGATCTATCGTTACCTCCATGTGACAGATCTATCGTTACCTTCCTGTGACACACATATTTTACCTAAATGCACAATCAGGGCAAAGTGAGACAAAAAGTCAATCCTATAATGGTCATTGTTACTTCAGCTACCAAAAATTCCTATATGAACCATTGGTACAGACCAAAATCTAGCGTTAGTTTATGCTTGCCAAATGTATTGGTAGCTAAACCATTCACAGCCATTAGTGTGAATACAGGCCTATGGTTGGGTAAAAGATGATTTGTTGCTGGCGTAACACAGTGTTATGCACTGGTGCCCGTAAGGAACCAAGTTCCCAATTGTTGTCACACAAAAATAACTAATTGGACGATGCATTTTTGATTATTTTGCCCATCATGATTTTCTGTCGTTCCTTACTATATGAGCAAGAAGGACGGCACCCAAAAGCGCAACTCTGGGAAATTTGAAATCACGATTGCTTCACTTAGACAGAAACTGAAGAGAGTTTGAAAAAAAACTCTCAAAAGAAATGGTCTTGTTGTCGGCCGAAATTTTAAACTAACGTATTTTACAAAAAATAAACAAAACACAACAGATGGTCGAAGAAAATAAAAAGAACAAACAAATCTACTAAATTCTACTCTTTATTAATTCTGCACAAACTCGACTTTTACGAACGACGAAAATATATAAAAACGATACACACGCTTTTCGGTTTCGTATACTTAAAAAAAACACGTTTTCCCGCGAAACAAAACACACACTGGCCCACGCCACTTCGCTACACACACGTTTCTAACACTAAAGACACTGCCTGTGGCCGACCGCGACAGCCATGCGGCCCTTACAAAAAATACCGACGCTATCCTTAAAAAAATGGCGACCTTTTAACTCTATGCGCTAGCATGCAATTAACAAATAAAAAATAAAATATAAACATTGCGGCAAAATAAAATAGAAATAATTATTAAATATAAACGGGCCTCGTTACACAAAATTAAAAATAAAATACGGGGGAAAAATAAAAAAAGAAGAAAAGGTATTTAAAAGAGTAAAAAAACAGCTACAAGGAAGTAAAAGCGAAAAGCGGAAAGAGATAGCTAAGTCGGAACAAGATGGGAATTCAAAAAAAATGACGACAACAGGTCTATAAATCGAATTTGGGATCACGAGACAACAAATCGAATAATGACAAAAACAGAAATGACAAAGATTCTAAAAAGATCTTCTTGTCCAGTTCAAGTCAGAAACTGAATTGATCTGCGCTGTATTGCTTTTTTGTCCATTTCAAAATATAATTTGATTTCCACAATATACGGCATCTTAACAAGTACATCTTGTCTCAATCAGTAATACAAGAAGCTTGCGAACGATGCTTTCCCAAATTAAAATACATAAAAAATCGATTACGAAGTGGAATTTTACAAGATTTATTGAGTAGCTACATGCTAATGAATTGTGGATGCAATATTACAGTATTTGCAACGGTAACATAAGTTTCTTGGTGGAAAAATCAAACTTGTTCAGAAATAACCTATTATTATAAGTTTACCTAATCATAATTTCAAGTTTTTTTAAATTTTTTTTTAGTACTGTTCCGTAAAAAATTTAATATTAAGATTACATTGTTTAGTATTGAATTTTATCATCATAACCATTTTGATTGTTACTTTCCCCTTTAATATTAGTTTTGAAATTAATCAAGTTCCTAAGTGTTTACAGTACATGGCTACTTACTTATTTTCCCAAATTTTAAGTTACTAAGTTTGCATTCATCAAGTTTTTAATCTAAAATAATTACCTTTTTTTTTTAGCTAAAAGAAATTAAATGTGCATTTTGGTAGGAAAGATTGGGAGGACGAGCTGTTCTTTTAAAAAACTGCTTAAGATACCCTAGTTCCATGCTTTGACAAATGAAATTTCAACGTTCCATCCATCTTTGTCTACTACCAATAATGTCTTAACCTTTTCACTGCACATGGCTTCGTATTTTCAAGCCAATATTTTATAACTGAATAATAAAACACTAATGTTTACAAACTAAAATTTAACAAATGAATAAAGAATAACACGGTAGAACAACGTACTTAATTAATACACAAAGATTCTTCAGTACTGACTGTATGTTTAAATAGGCAGTCTGGCGCCTTGAGTTTTTACATCATATGACCACTTTAATTTGGTTTCAGTACTTTCAGTTGTAATTTACCATTTATTGACGAAAGTGGTTGTTTTTATGTTTTAATAAATATTTTCAATGGTATTCGTTTTCTTCTTTTTTTTTTGTTTCGCATTATCTACTTCTGCTATTAGATGTATTATTGTGTTTGGTTTTTTATGCCTGACTATTATCATAAATGACCGCGGAACCTAATTTCGAATTATCTGTTTTGATTTCGGACCGTATTTTGAATATTTGTCAACTACGGGACCTAATTCTAATACACTGTCCACAACACGAATATGAAAAAGCGTAAACAAAAGTTTTTGTTTACAATATTATGGAAGCATTTTATTAATTTATTAGATAATAAAGTACATGAAAATCTTTCTAAATTGTAGCTGTTGTCTTCACTGTTATGACTTTTACATAAAATATTGTTTTAAATGTTTCCTTTATATAGATACAATGTATATTAAAAAAAAATAGAATCATTTTAATATTTTATACGTCATTTACATAAAATTTAAAACCATAAACCTGGTATTGTTAATTTAAAATAATTTTTAGATACTGCATTATCAGTTGAATGAATAAATTTCTTGCGCATCATAATAAATGACCGTTTGCGCATTTACATAACGCATTATAAAAATTTTCACCGTGATATTACTAGCAATAAATGCCTTTTTAACTTTCTCCTTAAGAATTTTAACCACTAAAATTTAGAATTACTCTTTAGTTTCGATAGGAATTTAATTTTCACAAAAAATAGCAATTAAAAAAATCGATTAATTAGTATCGACATTATTCAATACATCCAAAATTATCGATATATTTAAACAATGTTGTTTCGACTTTACCTACTTTAAATCACATTATTAGTTGTACTTCAGAATTAATCAGGCTGGTCTATGCTCCAGCTGAAATTAGCGGTAAGAATTAACAGGAGTTATGGAACAGGCATGACATAGTATCTGATCTAGGTATACTATTGGGGTAAGGTCATAATTTAGATTTTGTATGTTTTTTTTTTGTATTAAGCACGTTAAAGGAAATCGGTCTTTCCTATTGTGTTGAAAGTTCGATTGAGTCTCACGTGCAACAAAAAATAAAATCATTGAATATGTATATATATCTGGTATACACATATCTGCATATATCGGAAATGTATGCAATGATACATCAAAATGTATATAAAATGATATATGTTGTATTTTTAACTACGTATAGTTATATTTTTACATAATGTAAAAGATTGCATAATTATTTTCCTCTAAATTAGTATGCATATTTTGTTAGAATTTACAATGAATATCGTAATTTTCTTGTAATTCGATATTAAGAATAATTGTGTAATATAGAATGCTGATGTTTTTTGTTTTGTTTTTTTTTTTGGAATTATTAACCTTACTTCATGCAGTTTTTAATTCGGAAGGGTTTTCAATTATAAGAATTCAAAATTTGCTTAATAGTTCTTTAGCAGTGCATGTTGTTTCAGTTATATTAAAATAATTTAAAATTGTAATTGCATATTCAAGGAAATAACAAATATTTTGTTTTAAAATTTTAAATATATAACTTCAGTCGCAAAAAATATTTCAGTAAGCATTTATTTTATTCGTAAAAACTGCTCTACAATGTTTACAAAACTAAAACATTTTAAAATTTTATTTATTGAATACATATAACTCTCGTAGATCAGTACGGCAAAATACTCGCAGCAGCAATAATGCTTTGAAAATATAGTAATTCTCGTAATTCATGATCAGTTCAATAGTTACAAAGCCAAATTTCGTAGAAAAAACCGGCATTTCACTAATAAGCATGTTTCATACAATTTAAATTTATCTGGTAAATAATACTAGATTATTCTATTGGAAATGTATCGCATATTTTATACATATGTATATATAATTTTGCTGGAATAAATCGAAAAATTAAATAGTAATTTAAGTAAAAATATTTGATACGTGCTTATTTTTCAGATTTGGCCGAATGTGAAAATTTACTGGATTGATGGACAACAGAATCTGGAAGGTAGTGCATTACTTACATTTAATTTTTGCACCGTTTTTATTTTGCGGTTTATAAAAACCGAAAAAACGTGTTACGCTACTCACATTTTGCAAATTGTAAGAATGGAAAAAGTTACATGAACTGTTTGGTTAAAAAATGTCTGATTTAAATTTTATTCAATTTTTTATACAACTACGTTTTATTATGTTAAATGCGTGATAAAGTTAGTTGTACTATTCATATATCAACATATTAATTTCCATCATTCGTGAGATTAAAATGTGGAAGTTTTTTAACACTTTGTTTCATTTCTCCGACGTAAACTATATTCTTAAATCGCTTTTTCGAATCGGAAATTACGATCATTCGTACAGCTATTTTATGAACATCATTGCTCGGAATATTTTTATTGATGTACGTCGAAACCATTTTCGTAACTATGAGTCTGTACTTTAATTTGTTTTTCTTGCATTAGTGCTATTATTACAGACTTTTCACTTCTCGTTACGCGTTCAAAAATTATGATAATTATGTTTTTACAGTTGGTAGTGGTCTCTTTTCTTTATTCAGTTGTTAAATAACTTCATTTTTTTTCAATTTTGATTTATCCACTATTTTGAAATACTCTGTTAATATATCTGAACTGTTTTCAACTTTTTTTTTTTTACATGTCCTAAACTGTCTTCGCATCTATATACAAATGTTGAAAAACTTAACAGCACAGTATCTGTATTCGTAATTCAAGGCGGTTATCCAACCGGAAAATAAAGAATAAGCGCGGGAAAAATTAGAAATTTTGTCATAAAACTGGGGGGGGGGGGGTAACCAAAAGATATTTTCAATAAAAGAAAATCATTTAAATTGGAAAATAAAAACGGTTTTTAATATTGTTATGCGCCATTTATACATTTTGAAAATATTAATAGCTGGAAAAATGATTTAATCTTACCTACACGAGTCCTTGCAAGTAAACAACTTTTATAATTGACCATATTTTTAATGCAAACAGCTGAAGATGTCAGTTTTATTTACTGATGTAAAGAATTATAACATTTTTTAAAATTATGCATCATAAAAATTAAAGTCGACTTATGAAAATTATTATGGATGAAAATCCTTTTTTGAAACTTTGAATTATATTTTATGTTATTTCAACTATAAATTTAAAATCAAAATTGTATTATTTTTATTAAAATCAAAACTTCAAAGTATCACGCTTTTTACGCAAAGGAAACATTCGTTTCCAGCATCTATTACTCACTGCTTACAAACATAGAAAATAAATAACAAACTTGCGTAAAATTTGATTCGGATATTTGGAATATAAAAAATAGTTAATATTTTGATGTAACACAAATAAGTTTTCTATTCTCTATTTCAATTTACTTAGAGCGCTGGGTGCTGTCGATAAAACCTTTTTTGAGAAGGGGGCCTGGAGCTCGTAAGTTTCATGTAGTCAGCGACTATGTTTACAAATGTAAATGTTAAATTTTAAATAAATTTTATAATTCAAAATTATTTTAATGAAGTAGTGCTGTAATCAACTCGTTTTAAACTTCGTTACGAAATTTTGTATTGAAATAAGCATGTGTGAACTGAAATAATGGTCATTATACCTATGTAATATTTAAAATTTGAATAAAACAACTTCAAATAATTAAAAAATGTTAATTTTTTTCTTTCGACTGATATCTCGATTGTTCTCACTGCAGTTTGTTAGGCTTATTGCTACAGGAGCAAAGCAATGCCAGTGCACGCTAACTCTGCTGACCGGCAATTTTAAAATTATATTTCAATGACACCTTTCTTTTATTTTTACTTGCTTTCTCGATTCTTGGTTTTATTTTTAAAATCATTTGTGTATATAAGTAGAGCATTTACTTCATATTGTTATCACACGCTGTACTGTATACACGTTGATATTTTGTAACTAGAATATGTTAATTACATAAGAAACGAATCTTAACTTCACACCCTCTAGCGCTCTGTAAACGACATTACGTTAGTTATGCAGAAATATATGAATAAATATAACAGAAAATTTATTGACTTGTTTTCGCGGATTCATTAACATATTTCTGTATAGTGTTATGAATATTTTATCAAATTTATCGGTTAAATTAATCTGGTAAAATGCTAGCCTTAATTACATCAGTGATATCTACATGATTTATCAACTTTAAACTACTATTTATATCGTTAAAAAAAACGTTTGTGGGGAAGGTGTGTTTAGCAATTAATTCTCGACTGATGTTGTTAAGTAATAGCAATATGGCTACAGGTTAACCGTGGGCTTTTGTGCGCCATTTGTAACTGACCAACTTCCCGCGATGATGAATAAAAAAAAATAAATAAAAAAAACTCGAAGAAAAAAAAAGAGAAAAAAAGGTAAATTTCCGGGTGCCAACGTTACTTTATTTCTTCGTCGTAACGTAGCCGATAGCTCACTCGAGCAGAGCTTCAGGCCTTCCTAAGGTCAACGAAAATAAAAGGTCTCTGCGGTGGAGATGTCACGAAAATGAAACGTGTCCAAGTAACGAAATAAAGATAATTTATTTTGAGGAGTAAATCCAATTATATTTTTTACAAAAAAAACTAAAGAAACCGATCGCGTAAAAAAGACAACGAATATTCAAAACGGTAAAATTTTGCCTAAACGGCGTGTAGTATTGAAAAAAGCAGAAAAATGCCTCCCGCCAAAACAGTTGAGAACTGCCTGCGACGACAAGCAAGCGAGAACTGATCGGCCGAATTCACACAGTGAATCTGACGACGATCTAATGAAACGGCCATTTTGCCTAATAATAAAATATGTATATAAAAAAATCGAACACGCCACCGATTTTTCTAGAACATTTCCAAAATCGGTGGAACGGCGGGTACCCTGCGTCGGTTTTTTCGGGTTCTAAGAAAAATCTTCTCATGCCTCGACGTAGCTCGACTCGCATCTCCGACGCACACAACGCCAGACCGGACAAACCACCCTCATATAATTAACACACACATATGCACGGATCGCCAAATTGGCGCCGTGCACTGTGGCAATTCCCACGAAATTTGTCGATCTAGCATTACGGTCGGAGAATGCTCAGTTTGCACGCTGCCCGAAGAAACCGGAGAAATAGAAATCGGAGCAGATAGGCCTGAGAAACTGTCAAAACGCGGAGAAATGTGGAATTTAGAATATGGAAAAGGAGTAATCATCATTTTTTAATTCGGTGCAGCAAGATAAATACCGAAAGTCATGGCGGCCGAATCCGTCGCAATAAATATAACGCACAGAAAATTTATTGACTTGTTTTCGCGGATTCATTAACATATTTCTGAATAGTGTTATGAATATTTTATCAAATTTATCGGTTAAATTAATCTAGTAAAATGCTAGCCTTAATTACATCAGTGATATTTACATAATTTATCGACTTTAAACTACTATTTATATCGTTAAAAAAAACGTTTTTGGGGAAGGTGTATTTAGCAATTAATTCTCGTCTGATGCTGTTAAATAATAGCAATGTGGCTACAGGTTAACCATGGGCTTTTGTATTTCACTTCCCAAAGGATGTAATAATGCCAGCTTTACGAGGGTTACGGAAAAGTTAAGGAAATGAAATTCAACGGCAGATCTCATCCTGCGAACAGTTTATAATCATAAGAAAAGTGACTGATAGTACACGAGCTTTTCTTTAATGTCTTTATTATTCTATTGCTATTAAAAGAATGTATCAGCTGTTCAACATGTATGTGTGTGCCAATTTTCGAACTAAGTCAGTTGTTACACTCGTTTTCCTTTTTGTTGTTTATTATTTTTAATTCGAATTTAGTTTTCACTGTAATTAACTTATTATTTAATTAATTATTTCTAAATTTCAGCTACAGGGCAACGCCGGTTCGGTAGTTAGCTCGTCGGATGAAGAAGTGGATTTAAATGAAAAGATTTATCCGATCGGCTATTACATTGATGATCGAGAAGAAATGATTGAACAAGTATTTTCTTGTATAAAAAGTGACAAACTGGATAAGATTTTGCCCCCATTTTTAAAAGTAAGTTATCCTTGGTAAATAGCACACAGTCTCTGTATTAGATTTCCAATCTGCATAATACAGGGCGAGCCACAAAGAAAAAACGCCCGATTATGAAACGCTTATTAAATAAAAGCTATTCAAGACAGAGAAATGAAACCAACGCTAAAAAATTCCAAAAAGTATGCCATTTATTCTATTTCATTAGTTTTAAAAATACACCTAATAAATTGTCATCATTTTGATTTTTACATTCAAGCAATTTTTTATAAAAATTTTCAATCACTTGTTGTTTCAACGTTTCTTTTGTAATCACAGAAATTTCTCTTCGAATTGCAGATTTTAGTATCCCTATATCCGCCGGTTTGTCATTATAAACCTTATTCTTCGAGTAGTGCTATAAATAAAAATCTGGAGAAGTTAAATCTGGGCTTCGCGGTGGCCAGATGAAATCCGTATTCCTTGAAATTAAGCGAGTCTTAAATTTTTTCTTAAGCAAATTCAAAACATGCGTACAAAAATGCGTTCTCGCACTATCTTGTTGAAACCACGTTTGTGAAATTGGTATTCGTTTCCGTTTTAACTCTAGAAAAATGCTCGTTTAGCATGGTTAAGTGCCGGCTGCCGTTCATCGTAACGATTTTGCACTACTCTTCGAAGAAGTAAGCACCGATTATCGCCTTTATTGATGCTGCGCGCCAAACGGTTACACGAGAGGAATGTAAGGGGGTCTAGTATGCGTTAGTTGAGGGTTTTCAGCAGCATAGTAACGCGTATTCTGTTTATTAACGTGACCGTGCATGTAGAAGTGAGCCTCATCGCTAAAGAACACCTGCTCTTCCAAATTAACCTTTTCATCGTCGACCATGTCTAAAAATTTATTTGCAAAATTCAAACCTTTTTGCCTGATCAGTTGGCAGCAATTTCTGCGTTAGTTGCAATTTGTATGGGTGCATATTTAAATCCTCTTTGATTATTCTTCGAAGTGATGTGCGAGGAATCTTCAAGGCTATAGCTTGGCGGCGCACAGGTCTGCGTGGACTATTTGCCATGGCTGCGCGCACTTTTTCAATGGTCCATTTGGTTATAAATCACTAAACTGACTAATTTTCTAAAGTTTTCGACCCACTTTAACATAATTTTACGACCTGGAAGTTTATCACGACGTTTTAATTTGAATTATTTTTTAAACACACGTTGCGCAGCCACTGCACTACCACTTTTCAAATACCACTCGACAGCGAAAGCGCATTGTTACTTAGTCCACGGTGACATGATTACTAACCAACAATATTTACGTTAAATGGCATCGTTTTCGGCATCTAAGGGTGCTAGAATCGTCCTGCTATCCCTAACTATTCTCTTTTTAGGAGAATTTCATAATCGGGTGTCTTTTTTTTTTTTGGCCCATCCTGTATTTATGAAAACTAGGGGGCTTCGTCTCCTGCTAAAATTTTATTCATCTCTTATACCTACTCATTAAATCGTTGACTTTTAATGCTGTTTTCAGTTTTTAGAACAAAAAAAAACAACAACATAATTGAATGCTACGGATAATTAATCACTATAGGAAGTTTTTGAGTTAATAATAATCGGAAGACATTTTATTGAATTTGTTTTCATTTCGTGATAACGCATAATTACATTGATTATTTGTTGTCATGGAGCAGAACCGCTTTCCACGTCAATTCAGTTCAGGTTTAATTTTTCTGATTCTCTTCAAAAAACCATCCGATACTTTTTTTGAATACCATTACGATATCATCCGCTCGTGAATTCGTGTTAATTGGTGATAGCCATTGTATTCACTATTGATTTCGTTTATGTAACGTGTTTTCGTCTCTTATTGTTGGATCGCGTTATTTAACTGTTAGACGTTTAGTGTTAAACTGCATATACCCGTAATATGCTATTTTTTATTTATTCTATTGTACGGGAATACTCAGTATAGATGCGCAAATAGGTTTTTCTCTTTATAAAAAAATCTAATTTATAAATCATTTGTTTTGTAAAATGATCTATAATATTCAGCACAGCGGTATTGTGCAAAATGGTACATTTCATTTTTCTAATCTAACAAGAAGATATTACGACATTGGGATCGCCGATTTTGATGAAATTTTGCAGATCGGTAAAAACTATGAGTATATCAATCGTAAAAATTATATATAGGTATGCATAAAGAATTTAAATAATTATGTAACAGGAATTCATAATAAAAACATGTAAGGTGAAAAAATTTAACACGACGTTGATGGATTTAAATCTACGCTCGTTCACGTTGCAATAATTGTCATTGCTTTCACCACTACACCAAAAAAACACCTAAAGTGAACAGCGTTTTTATAATCTATGAATGTAGTAAATGACATTTAAATTTTTATTAAATTTAAAATTAAACTTTTTACGCTACTTTATTTATTTTTTTTTAGTAATTTTCAAGTTTTGATGTATTCAATTTTAGAGTAATCAATTTTCAGAACCAATTGCACAGAGTGAATAAATATAATCTGGAAACTTATTTCATATTTTTGTCTAAAAGATTATCCATAACATCTGTTGTATACAGTTCCTAAAAACTTGAATTTCCCGCATAAATCAAAAAGATGCATTCTATTATTCCACACGGTGGATGATATACTCATCTACCGATTTTCAAAATTTCATCAAGATAGGTGATCCGAACGACGTAATGTCTCTCATAAGATCTTTCTTTAAAAATACATCAATATTAAAAATTATGTAGGTTAGTTTATCAAAATTTTATTTTAATTATATACAATTTAATTTTTCCATGTAAGCAACTTGTATATTTCGTTTTTAGGCGCGGTAATATGTTCATTTACAACATATCCCGTAATTCTTATTACTTTCTTACTTTTGTGCACTGATTAAAACCACGTCTTTCTGTGCACTCAATAAATATAATTTTTTTTTTTTTTTTTTTTTTTTTATCGCTGAGTTAATACTTTCTTACATACTATGTTATTCAGAATGTTCCATTAGAAGAATTAAAAGCTGATTGTTTAATACATTTATTGGGTATGTCGAGAAAAAGAATTTTGTCGATTATACAAGGTATGTGAAAATTTCAATAATAACTTCCTGTAAAAATATTTATTTTTAAACGTATGAATATGTATAGATAAAAATTCAAATTTATCTTTTGTTTAATGAAGTATCTTAATATAACAGTCCTGGCGAAGGGTGCAAGGCAACTTCTAGTAATTAGGTGCAACTTCAATTGTTCCCTACCGCTTTCGTTGAAGTAGTAATAAAATCTTCGTGATACAAAAATTTAAAATATAATTATTTTTTCGCGCCTATTTCAGGAAATATTTTATTTTTAATCTTTTCTCTTTTTTTTTCTCCAAAAAATCAACATACTTTGTACACAGTACGGCCATAAGTTCTGTCGGTAAAATTCGAACGCGTGAAAAAAAATAAGTTTTGAGCGTAGAGAAATGATAACACTGCCTAAATGTAGTGTATACGATTAGTATTCAGTAACTACAGCAAAGGGTCAGCAGTCTGCTTGTATGAAGCGAGTGAGTAAGTCACAGTGGGGCATTTATGAAAAAAGTGTTGCGGTAATCGTATTATTTCAGTGTGGCATGCAGCCAACGAAGATTCATACAAACTTGAAATCGCTTGGAATCGATGAAAGGTTTGTGTTTCGTACAATTGCAAGATGGAAAGAAACTAACACACTCGATGATCGGGTCAGATCAGGCCGTCCACGTCCTGTACGAACGAAACAAGCGATGAACGCTGTTCGTACAAGTATAGTGCGCAATCATGTACGGAGCAAACAATCCTATCGCGAAAAATGAATCTCGCTGCTCACACTGTATCGTGCATTTTGAACGAAGATTTAGGTCTTTGCGCATATAAACGATACGCTAGGCACCTGTTGACGGCGAAATTAAAAGAAATTAGGCGCATTCGAACTCGGAATTTGTTGCGCCTGTACGGTAGCGGCACTTATCGCGATATCTTGTTCACAAATGAAAAAATTTTACCGTAGAAGAGTCGTTTAATAAACAAAATGGCCGTATATAGGCTAAGTCTTTTATCGAATCACTGGATAAAGTATCTTGCGTTCAACGCTGGAATCGTCCGGCCCAAGTCATAGTATGGTTGGGTGTCAATTGGAAGAAAGATTTCACAGACGTTTACTTTTGCGAGGCTGGCGTCAAAACCTTTGCGCTTGTGTACCAAAAAATGTTGAACGCGGTGGTTAAACCTTTGAATAAGAAGATGTTTGAGGCATGCCGCTGGATTTTTCAGCAAGATACAAAGCGAAGATGACCCAAACCTGGCTTCAGCACAATCTTCCCGATTTTATCAGAGCAGAAGACTGGCCAAGTGGCAGCCCCGACTTAAATCCATTAGATTACTCTCTCTGGCAAAAGATAGAAGCGGTAGCATGCGCGAAAAGTCATCGAAATGTCAATGCACTCGAGAAATCTACCAGGAATACTGTAAAGAATTTTCTATTTGACACAATTCGTAATTCCATAGACGAATGGCCACGACGTTTTCGTAAATGTGTCACTGCTGAAGGCGGACATTTCGAATAATTTGTATGTAGTTTTGTAACTTTTTTCATCTACTTTTCGGAAATATAATTTTTATTGGGTCTCCGTTGGTCTGTTATGTCGTAATTCGCGTTTAAAGTGCTGACAGAACTTCTGGCCGTACTATGAATAAAGACTATAAGATTTATAAACTCAAAAAAAGCCTCGTTGCAGAAAATTAATGAATCTGCTGATATCACTAATTGCAGTTATCACTTGAGTACAATATATCAAAAATAATAGAATGAAAAATTTTCTGCTTTGTGAAAAGCTAAAAACAAGTACAACAACAATAGACATCATGTAGTTAATGAAAGATTTTTTTAGAATAGCAATGTTCCTGATTCTAAATAAACAAATACAACATTTACAATGCTTAGAAAGAAATATTCATTTTCAGCGTTAAAAAAAAAATAATAACATTCCAAGTATAGAAGTATTTATTATTTTCTTTATATAAGGCTTTAGCTTCAAAAGATTGTCATTAAATTTAAAGAAACTATTTAATATTTGTACAAAAGTCATTAACTAAATTAAAAAGTGTTATTTAAATCATCCTGTTTTCACAACATCTTGTGGAGAACGGCAAGTAAAATGCTAATAAAATAATTTAATGGACATTCCATTCGTGAAAAGTTGAAAACCTCAAAAGAACAAATTATTTCCATACAATTTGAAAAAAGTGCCTAGCGATATTGATTTTAAAAAAAAAACATAATCTTAAATTACATTTTGAAGACAGTTCTGATGTTTGTCTTTAAATTTGTACAACTGGAAATTAAAAAAAAAAATAATAATAATAACATTGTCTATTCTTACCTCATTTATCATAACCTACTTGTTTGAAACTGAATTGAATCTTGTATTCTTAAAAATAACACATAAAAAGTGCTTAAATTCATAAGTTAGTCTGCGAGTTGCGTTTAATGAAAACAAGAATAAAGATGTTCCTTTAAATTTATAGTATTATGTTGAATATTATTTTAAAATAATTTTTGGGGGTTTTAGATATTTTTTTTTTTTAACCCTAACAATTAATTTTTATTCTGAAATATGTAAATAATTATTTTGAAGTTAAATTCTTAGACAGGATAAAATATAAAGAAAGCTTGCCTTAAAAACTGTTCAAATTTACAGTTACAAAAACACAATTAGTAACTGATTTTTAATATTTTAAAAATAAATTTAAATTACTAATGATTTTAATTTTTGTTCGCGACACATATTTCTGTTTTGTGTTCGGTGTTATAATTTTATTTCTCCAACTGAAGGTGAGGTTTGCCTGAAAATATTACTGTAATAAGTTTTTATTTGTCATTCGTTGTTTGCTTACTATTTAATAAATGTATTATTTTTTTTAAATTATTTTTAGTAAACAGATATGAATAAAAGTACTATTTTTAAATTTAAAAATGTTAAATATATATCTTTAAGTAAACAATAACGACATATGTACTCGTATTTAATACTATTCGTGTTTGTGGCGCGAGGGTGTAAATATATATAAAACAAACTCCTTTGGACCTCGTGTGTGTTTACGCGAGAATGAAGCTTAAATGTAAACCATTTATTTACTAATAACTTATCTAATCATTTATTTTTGTAGAAAAAATTAAATTTTTTAAATTTAGGATGTTAATGTGCCTTTGTTTTTAAATTATAACGTAGGAAAAGATTTACATAGTTCAACGGATACCGATAGCGATTCAATTCTGGAAAAGACTGGTAAGTTACCTAATTTCTTAATTTTTCATTTTATTCGCATTCAATTTTACAAAATTTACTCATTTAAATTTTATTAAATTGATGAATTATTTTCTCGACCTCAGCTTTTGTTCTTTAGTTACTTGCCTTACATACACATTCAATTTAAATCGAAATTAAACTCGTGTGTTATCCAAAAGAAAATTGTCTCACTTTTTTAAAATTTTAATGGGTCAGTATCATTAGTTTAAATCAATACAGTTTTAAAATAAAAATACAATTTGTAAGCTGAAAATAAGCATGAGTTCAAGGATATCTTACTGTAAAGCCATAGTAATTTGTTAAACTTGTCTACAAAAAACAATAGTAATATATTTTTGATAAGTCTTTTTCTGTTTTTTATTAATTTAAAACACGACTAAATTTTTTTGCTAAAAATCTGTGCACAAAATTTATGCTTCACAAAAGATATGTATACTATTTGATCGCTTGCTTTGTATTGTAATATTTCTGTTAACACCATTTTACTTGTCTATCTCTTCACGTTTATACTCATTTACATTTATTTTATAATCTTATTTTTTCCTAATTCAAGATTAGATTAGTAGGCAACTAACGATACGATCTTACGTATCAAAATTTCCTTTCTAAATAAATGTTCTTCACTTTAATATATTCATTTATTTTAACATCTTTGTCTATTTTTAATACATTTCTTTCTTATTCTACCTCCATACTTTTTACTATCCAGTTCCCTTTTTCTAATTCATACTAAAAAAAATTAAATCTAAAAATTAATATAGAAAAAACGCGTGGACTAGTGTTTACAAGAAGACACAATTTAATGTCCCCGCGGATACAAATTGAAAACAAAACAATACCTTTCTGTATGTCACACAAATATCTTGGGGTTATATTCGATACTAAAATGAGTTGATGCTATGAAGTAAATAATATTTCGAAGAAATGTGAGAAAGGAATAAATTTAATTAGAGCAATTGCTGGAAGTAAATGGGGTGCAGACCCAGAGTCGGTGAGCATGATATACAAATCAATAATGAGAGCACACATAGACTAAAATTTTAGTCAAAGCAAAATGAAAAAGTTGCAGACGATTTTAAACAAGGCATTGAGAATGTGTATGAGAGTTGTGCCGTCTTCTTCCACACACTGCGTTTTAACGGAAGTAGCAGAAATACCATTGGATTTGCGCGTGCAATTTGTGTCAGATAAGTTTTACATTAAAATTAGAGAACAAAGACACCATGAGATTAACAAACAGATTCTTCGTTTAAATAATATGTTACATAATAAGTACTGGAGGAATAAGAAGGTTTGTCCTATAATCACAAGTTTTAAAAGAATGTCATATCTAAATATCATTTCGAATATTAAACTCCCTACAAATTATATGAGCTGGGAAGAGCGTTGAATGCCCCTTTCAATATACATCGAGGATAATAAATTTTATACAATAAATGGTCAAATAAATAATATACAATTTAAAGAAATGTTAAGAAATTATTTAGATTACGAATACTTATACACTGATGGATCAGTGGACAGGACAAGAGGCATATATTCGGCCGCTTTTTATTACAGTAACCTACAGATTAACAGGGTTTATCGGCTCACATACGCTGGGACCTCGTTTATGGTGGAACTCTATGCAATATTCTTGGCACTGGAATTTCTGAGAAACCGACAAAATAAGAAAATTCTAACACTATCAGATTCGCAGGCCAGCTTAGCTAAATTAAAAAATACAAATCCGAATAAGGCGTTTAATACTGGAATAAAGATTAGAAAGCTGGTAATGAGACTATACAAACAAAACAACGTAGTCAAATTTAAATGGATTCCTGCACACAGAGGAATCGAAGGAAATGAAATAATAGACAATTTATGTAAAAGGGGAGAATATAAAAACAGGCGAATTAAGTTAAACTGGGAGGAATTCGTTCCTTATATAAGAGCTGATATAGTTACAAGATGGAACGCAGAGTATAAAAACAAGAGTGAAATAAAAGGGAAAATATATTACGCTATTAAGAGCAAAATAGAGAATTGATTTAAGGGAAAAGGTTTAGAGCGAGAATACATCTGTGCAATATGTCGTATAAGATTAGACCATCATCGGATACTAGTACACTTGGCAAGATTAGGAATAACAAATAACAACAACTGTAATGAATGCGGATTAGAGGGGTCAATTGAACATTTGGTCGGGCAACGTGAAAAATATAAAAGGGAAAGGGAGAAATTGATGAAAGAAATTTTAAATAAATATTACACATTACCGATATCTCTATACCAAATTGTAAAGGATCCATTGTCCTTAGAATGTAAGGCGTTATATATATATATATATTTAAAAACTGATAATGTAAAAATATAAGAAGGAAATAGTTAGGTATTTAGATCTGAGTATAGACTGGCCAAAAGTCGAAAGCTGGGCCAAAAAAAAAAATAATCATTTTTAATAGACGATGTTTTTCTCTATTTGAAGTAAACATATATAATACATTTTATTTATGCAATGTTTTATTATAGTATAAAATTATTAATTGTTTTTTCTATTTTTTTATAGAAAAAGCTATAAAAAAATCAGACAGTTTACAGAAAAATGAAAATGGAACGATCGATCCAACAGCACGCTTAAAGTAATTTTATTAATTGTACATTATTTATAATTTCTGTATAGTAATATTATTAATTTTAATTGTAATCTTTTTGTGTGGACAATTACTGCCTTCTTGTTACTGATATGTTTGTTTAGATCTATGTCGCAAGAATAGTTTTATTTTTATGAACATTTCAGATAAACAATATAGTTTTTCGGAACTTATTTATTAGATTTTAGTTCGCGTTTCTTAGAAGTTTTTTAACGATCCTTATCAAAAAAATGGTTTCATATTTTTTAAAACTGATGATATTTTCAGAATACTTATCTTTTCTTTAAAATGCTTGTAAATGATTTTTTTTTGTTAATCGTGAATCTGGTATTATTTTAGCCATAACCGTATTTCTTAATAAAAATAATAATTAAAATTGATAAATAAATAAAATTACTTATTTGAATCGAGAACGTTTGTAACGTATATTATTAACTTCATTTTACCCAAACAGTTAAAATTTGGTACTGCTTTTTCAAATACAATCCTGATTTCAGTGAGTATTCTGTTTTTAAATATCACATATAACCAAAGTATTCATAAAAGCAATACATCGGTAATTCCCTTTGCCTGCTGTGTTTATAGCGTGGAAAAATTTGACAATTAATATATATATTTTTTTTTTTGGGTGTCCTACTTGGCATTTTTAATAATATGTTGTTCAATAAACTTGTAAATAACATGGGAGATGAAAAAAATAGAAAGAAAAGCAGTCGATTCGATTGTATTGTTTTTCTGCTATCTTTTAATTAAATATCTTATCTAAACTTACATTCAAAAACGGTAAAAATCAATTGTTGCATGGTGAACAATACTAAAGTAATAAGCTATTTCTTTTTTTTTTTTTTTACAATTTTCACTTGAATAAAATCTTAAATGAGAATGAGTATTTCAGATGCACTGACCTTCGAGAATGCTAAAATGTTAAACAAATAATAATTTTACAAAAATGTAAAAGGTCTATAGTGGATTAATACTTTTAAAATAGAATGATTTTTGAGGCAATTTTGACGATTCATAAATTATTACACAAAAAGAACGACTTAATTTCTATGACGGTAATCTAAAAAAATTTCCTTGAACCAACCGCTACGTTTATACAGATCGTGATCTGGATAATGTTTATACCGTTTTAAATCTGTTTAGATTATAAAGAAATCCGTGAATGTTTTTTGTTTTCTAGTTCGAAATTTTATAACTACATTTTTGGAATTTATTGTAAGTAATTATGAGAATTCTTTTAAAAAAACGTGTAAGTCGTTCAAAAATAAGTAGCTGAAAACGATAATTTTAAAAATATGATGTTTACACATATATAAAAAATGATTACATTTATTTTAAAATGAAAACAGCGTTGAAGTTGTAAAATATTTTAAAAATACCCATATAAAATGTAGAAAATGGTTTCCGCGTTCATGTTTACACAATTTCACAATTCCAATTGAACTACTAAAAATATACCCCGTGATTGTAAAGTTATTGGTTTTTAAGTAATTTGTAATTTTGGTTATTCAACATTTTTAATTTTCTCTTGGAAAACGTTACTTTTTTCAGTAACTTCAAAGAACAGCGCTATGCGCCTTATAAAGGGCTGTTGCCCCTTGACCTAACCAGCGGGCTGTCCTCTAAACCCCTCATTACAGCCTCCTATTTACATATCACGAATGAAGGTATAAAAACATGTCGAGTCGCTTATTTTTCAATCTGCAATTTAGAGTAATTTAGAATTTAGCGCTTTAGATTGCCTCCGAAGCTGTCTGTTATTGATCTTTCGAATGTTCATTATGAAAAGTGCAGTCTGAATAATATTTATTTGCATCCTGACACATAGTTCTGATTTGCTCCATCAGAGAAAAGTAGTGTTAATATCGTGCCCCCAATACTTAACGCTGTTTATGTTTGTTTTGTTTTTTTTTGTCGTTTTTCATCCGTTAGGTCATCGCAAGAGCATGTACTATGCTAATGCAAAGCTAAAAGTCTAATAGGATTAAATATGGAAAACAACTATTGATTGTTTAAAAAAATTAAAATAATCTTTACGATGCTTTTTACTATTATCATTGTTATGTTTTATTTTATTCATTTTAATTTTTGCTTTAATTGTAATTACGTTTTTTTTTATTCTCATTGCAGTATCGGGGCACCGGATGGTATTGAATGTGAATTGGATATTTTAGTATCAGAAAAAGATGTAAAAGATCTCATAAACTCCGATAAACCTCCCGGTAATAATTATGCGTCTATCTTGTATTACTATTACAAATTTAATAATCACGCTGTCATTTCTTTTTCGAAATACGGTTACATAAAATAGCGGTTAGTAGAAACGACCGGTAAATTAACAGAATGGGGTCACCCTCTTTTCAGCGGTAGCAAACGGCGGTTTTTACGAATTACCTACAGTGTTCTTCAGATATCATTCGCTAAACATTATCATTTGTGTTAGTGAGAAACATGGATACCAGATTTATTTCGACGTCACTATAAAACATCCATTTTCTGCTACTAGAAATATCGTGCAAAAAATAATGTTCCTCGTTAACAATTTAGTTTTTCTGCGTATTAAATATATATATATACGTATGTGTGTGTGAATATATATATATATATTCGCAAAATACATATTTTACGTGGTTTTATTAGATTATTAATTTCTTCTAAATAATTTCAAACTCTTTTTTTTTCAAATTTATTTGGAAAATCCACAACAAGCGATAATTTTCGATCTTTAAAATACTACTGCTTAATTAACTACAATATCGCAGCTGATTAACTTATTTTTATAAAAATTCTAATAAAAACAGTAGGAATTGGGATTTCGACCTCTGTACTTGTTCCGTCGAAAATTTATTGCTTATACGACTATATTACGCTTGCTATCAGTTAATAACGTTACAAAAAAAGTTAGTTCAAACTTAAATTAAAAGCAGACCTTTCCATCGGTTCATTACAAGCCTTGGAACAAAAAAAGTTAACGAAATTTGGAGCTTCCAGTGCCTTGACGATCTAATTATGAATTTGTAAACTCAGCTATATTTTTCTTCTAAAGTGCTCTCTTATATACATGTTTAAAATATATTTTGGCTTTTTCACCTTTTTCACTGAGGCTGTTACTTACGTGTTTTTTTTTTTGCTGTTTTTTTAAATAATTTTTTTATTTATGAAAGTGTTTCTGCTTTTTGTTTTATATTTTGAATTTCACTATTTAATGGTTATCGGGTAGTGAGTTGTGGATTTTTAAGTGATTTTTGAGATGATTTTTTTCTTCTTCCTTGATTATTCGGTATGAATTATAGGTGGTACAGCTGACGAGTAAATGTTAGATTATGACACGAGAATTGCGATTGGAACACAGTGGGGTAGGTTGTCTGGACAGGAGGTGACTATGAATGATTTTAGAGTGACCTAAGCGGAGTCTTGCGACACCGATTTCATTCTTTCGATTATTGTATAATAGGGTTTTCCATGGTTGAGTAGTATCTCGAATTGAAGGTAACTTGTTTGTGTTTGGAATATCGGTCCACTATTTTTGTCATGTTTGCAGTGATTGTTGTACCAGAGGGTGTGGCAGAGAAACGGATCGTATTTCAAAACGCAATAGCGCCATCTGTACGTAAGTTAGGAAAACGAGCTTGGTCGTGTTGGAAAGAGAAAGAAAGAACATTTTTTCTGGTTTATTTATTTATGTCGACAAGTGTGTAGTCTTAAAAATAGCATCGTTTAAATGACTACCCTGATTTTCGATACAATTATGAAGTCGTAAAGTAAAATTACCATAAACATTAGCCAACATAGTCGTCAGAATAGCCGCGGCATGACGTCGATTTTTGGTTTTCAACTCTTTCAGGTCTCGAGGTTAGGTTTGGTATATTTTTAATTTTAAATACCCCTTTAGAAAAAAATCACAGACTGAAACATCCGACAAGCAGGATGGCCAGACAATGTGCGCGTTTCTCGAAATTAAAGGGCTATCAAACATTCGTCTTAAACAAATCATTCGTTTCCCTTCCCGTATGACACGTCGCGCTGTCCTGCTGGAACCAGGTACGTGATAACCTTCTTCTCCTTGTCACTTCGGGTCGCACAAGCTCATTTAACAGCTAATTATAACGTTCGCCGTTAACTGTACAGCCGAAAAAATACGGGCCGATGATACCCCACGCCGCAACTCCCATCGAAGCCGTAACCTTGGGCAAAAGCTTTTTATGCACAATACGAGCATTTTCGTCGCTCCAGTATCGAAGATTTTGTTTATTTAGGTCTGCATTCAGGTAAAAATGTGCCTCGTCTGTTATCAAGGTCGCGTCTAGTGGGATTTCTTTCAATTCAAGTTTCTGTAACACCGTTTCACAGAATGCTACTTTTGCGGCATAATCGGCGGGTAGGAGCTGTTAGGTGTACAATATCTTGTATGGTGGTAATTTAAGTTTTCATAAAGTATTCTTTTTACCGTTCGATCGGACGCGTTTAGGTTTTTTCATGCGTATGGGCGGAGCGACTCTGTCTTGATTGGATGGCTTCACGAACACGGGCGATCATAGGCGAGGTTCTTACGCTCTTCGGAAGACCGGAAGGTTTTTTTTTTTACACGCAGAGCCAGTTTCTCGATAGGTTTTTGACCTTTGCTCATAAAGTTTTTTCGGTGAACACAGGTTTTTTACACGCGAAACGTTTTCGGAAATCGCGAACTCTAAGAGTGTAGGAATCATTATTACGAAAAAACTGCTCGACAGACCAGTCACCGACGGTGGTTCGTTATGGTATTGAAAAGAATGTTTTTTCTTCCTCTTTTCAACGCGATCGAGCTCGTTTTCCTAACTTACATACAGATGGCGCTATTACATTTCGAAACACGATCCGTTTCTCTGCCGCAGAGGTTTACGATCCATTGGTGATATTTCAATGTTAAGTACTGGAAAAAACAATGAGCCTTCTTTGGCCGCAGTATCAGCGAACGAATTTCCCTGAATTTCAACGTTTGATGGAATCCTTGCGAACGAGACACGACTACTTATACTATGAAGAGCGCGAATAATTTCTTTGGCTATTGAGTGTTGGTGAGGAGAGTTGTATTTTTAAATAGACGTAATCGCGTTTAATGAGTGTCTGTACATATGAGGTGTGCGGAGTGAGGATCATTAGTTATTATATTTTCTAGAGAAAGTTTTATTGCAAATAGTTCTGTGGAAAGAATAGTGAATAGCGTCGGAAGGGAGTAGAGGAGAATAATTTTATTGTAAGATCCTATTCCACAACTTGTTCCTTGAGGCGATTAGGAGCCGCCAGTAAAAACTATTTTGCAGTTGTCATATTCGCTAATCATACATTGATATGCGGAACGCAAAATGCTGGGGCATGTTTCTTTTTTTGAGAATTGCTGGAGTTGATGTATGTTGAGGATTAAATTCCATATTATATATTCTTAACGGTTTATTGCATTTTTTGCTATCCTAATAATATAGATTGCCTTTAAAAAAAATTAATTGTGATTTATCTTCCGATTTTAAAGATGATATGCCATGTTGTTCCTAAGGTACTGAATTTTATTTGATTTTCTAAACCATCTCATTATGATTTCGTATATTATAAATATATGGGGAATCCTAAAAAACGAAAATAGATTAAAAATATTTAAGAGAAGCGAATAATCTAATAAAATGGTGTAAAATATGTATTTGGTGATTATATATAATATATATTTATATATAAGCTTGTATGTATGTATGATCATCACTTGAGAACGGCTCGACCCATTTGGCTGATTTTTATTTATTTATGTTTTTGTTGTTGTATTCGTAATTGTCAGGACAAGGTTTATGTGAGAGAAAATTTTGGAAAAATTCACCAAAAAAGTCGGAAAGTTATGTGTGACCAATGGTACCAAAAAATAAAAAAAATTATAATTTTTATAAAATTTTAAATAAAATAATTACCATGGTAAATATAAATTAAACGTAAAAATTTAGATAAAATGATTACTATGGTAAAACGTCATATGCGTGCTAGGTCAGTACACAGCAGACACACACGGGACTGCACTAGTGGCGCGATAACAAGCGGCTACTATCAGTTCCGAATGTAGTCTTCTTGCGTGTGTACACCTGCGTTGCATATAATAATTGCTATGAGCGCTACCTATTCTGTACAACTAGAATGAACGAATAGGTAGTCACGACGCTCGAATTCGAGCAATACTACTGTTACATACATGGTAAATAATAAACTTTAGATACCATTTTATTCATTTCTGGCGTGAGTAACTACACCACGTTCTGTTACTTCACTTTTTGCGTTACTAAATTACCAAACCTTCATGACATGATCGCGCTCCTAGCCTAGCGTCGTACTAAAAAAAAGTAGTGTTTTCTATTTTTTTTTATACAGAGAATGCAAAATAATTTTTAATATCTGCTACTGGGAGTGTTATTTATACTAAAATTTGAAATACTTACTCAACTGTTGTAGTAATAAATTAATTTGAATAAAATGGGTTGAATGAAATGAGTGATGAATATGTTCACTTAAATGTGTAATTATGGAAGATCACTGTGCGAATAACTCAGCTTATTCAAAATGATGGCTGTGTGCGCTGTTTAGTTGAGCACAACTTTTTAACAAGTTACAGAAAGATTGATAAATCTTCAGCTAAACGTGAAATGTAAAGACCATTTTTTGTTAGAGGTGATAAACATGTTTTCCTAAGTGAATGGGCTCGTTAGCCATGGACCTCACCCAGAAACGATGGGAAGAAGAGTTAACTAATTAGATCTTAATTCAATCGGAAATAGCTGAAATATAGGAACCAATGGCAAGAACAACAGATCGAGAAGGAAAGGACAGAATATAGGAAGCACAATAGAGAGCAGGAAGCTTTAACTTTAAGAGTAGTAAATAAAGGGAAGAGTGTTCCACAGAAAAAGCAGAACACTCAAAGAAAATATGACTAGCATCACAGGCACCGGCTTTTAATTTGATTTTCAAATTGTGTCTCAGTTATATATAATTATTTTAGAAGCAGTATGTTCCCGATGAGTTTTTCTGTTTTTCTTTCATTTCACAATTGCAGAATTTTATTTCCATGAAGTGAAATGCAATTGGATTAGTACACAACATAATTTCCTTTACTAATCGGTATTTTGATAAATTTCAAATTATTTACGATACATATACCTTGAATTTATCTTATTTTTTAACCGAGATTATGAAATACATAAAACAATACCAATCAGCTTGTTTTATCTTTAAAAACTCGAAATTTAAATTGCTCTAAAGTTATTTGATAGGCCTAATCTTTGTATTTTATATATGTATGTGTGTGTGCATCATAATTTTAAGTGAATCAATGTATAATGTACTACTTGATGCGGTGTAAATGATCACGCGTGTGTGTATGTATAAAATCACTTATACCGAATCATACACTACGGATTAATTTTAAATTATTACAATCGTTTTCAAATATGTGTAGACCGGGTTTTATATTTTTATTAACAAATATTTCGCTTTTAATACTTTCTATTGAACTATAAGTTTTTGCTTAAACATTTGCAAAAAAAAAAAAACTAAAGTAAAACTGAAGTAAACAGTATTTTTGGAAAAGGAAATTGAAAAAAAATTTAAATTGTTAATGAAATTGTAAAATTATCCAAGTGGTTGTGTAATTCATTACAAACGCATGCTAGATGGTAATTTCGATATTTTAAGCATTCTGCAGTGACAAGAATATTTCTGTGTTACAAAATTTGTTTTTGGTATTTTCTAGTTACTGTTCGGAGTAAAGCAAACAGTGTTAACCCACCAAATTCTGGTATCAAAGAAGAATCGTCTTCGAAAGAGAATCACAAGAGTAAAAACGAAAATGAAGAGAAGAAAAAAAAGAAAGTGATAGATGCAAAAGACAAAGTTAGTGCCGGAGCGGTAGGTGGAGGCGAAGTAAAAACCGACGAAAAACCAAAAAAGTACGATTCTAAAAGTGGCACTGTATCGAAAAATGTCACAAATAATAAGCAAAGTAAACAAAGCGCGGCCACCGGTGTTAAAAACGTAATGAATGCCGATACTAGTAAACAAAGTGTCGCCGCTAATAATACAACCGGTGACAGCGGTCCTCGGAAAAAGAGGAAAGTCGATGTTAATAAAAAAAAGAACAGTGGCGTTAAGAAGGAGCTAGCAGTGCCACCGGCAGTGGTAAATCCAGATGAAAGTGGTGCCGTCGCCGTTGTTGCTGTAACAGAGCAAGAAGAACGGTCAAAGAAGAAGGAAGAAAAAGGCGACAAAGTTACCGAAGATGACGATAAAGGAAATCTGTTGGAGATACTGGAATTAGAAATAAAGGCGGAAGCCATCAGGGCACTGTTGCAGAATCATGACGATGCCGACCTGGACGTCAAGGCAGAACTTTTAGGGTTGTCCGACTTTGTAATGAAATCGCCGGAGCAGAACATTAATAAGGTGAGGAAAAAGCGAAATTCCGATGAAAAATTGAAACGGAAATTACAGAATAAACGTAAGAAAAAGAACAAGGATAAGAAAAAAAAGAGTAAGCGTAAAATAATTCAGCAGCCGGAAAACAGCGACCTCGTGAAGAACTCCGCCTGGCAAGATATTTCGTCAGCCTCTTCGATAGCTGAAGATACACCGGACGATTTAATGGCGAACGATGACAACTGCAGTAACGGAAAAAATGGCCGCACTAAGAAGTTAGCTCGTCGATCCATGAATGAAGACGCTGCTCGTCACCACGGCGAATCGTGGCCCGAACGTTGGCTGGAGAGTAAGAACGTCAAAGATGTCGTCGCTACCAGTAAAATATGTGCCAACATACGTAAACGGATGAAGCAGGCGCGTATGAACAAGCAGAATCCGTCGGCCGACAATTTAACCGCAATATCAGCAAACGATCTGAACTTGGATATTACCGGTAGCGTTGGAGAGTACTATCGATTGCAGGGCAACGAGCCATCCTCTTCGTCATCGGCTACTTCAATTGCGACGAACGTAAATTGATTCTTCTGTCGGTGTTTCGTTGTTGCTGGTGCAGCATTTATCACTCGAAGTGTAGTGGTAGTCCCTTAACGTGTGAGTCATTTTCGTGTAGAATTTACGAAGCAGACTGAAAAGTGTACAACTTTGCCAGTTTTTTGACGCCTTCTCATACTTTTGAACGATGACAAATATACTTTGTTCGTACTTTTTCCTTCTTCTTTTAGATTTGTTCACTTACCTCTGTATCTGTATCTTGTTTTGACATTCGCCTTCATATTATGCCAGAATTATTCGATAAAGCTATTTATTCGATTATTTTATTTATTTTCGAAAAAGTATGTTCCTACCGCGTGCGCCACATATACTTGCATTAAAAAATGTTTAACTTCCTCTTTTTAAAAATGAAAATAATCGCAGTAAAGGACAACGATTAGACAATCGTCGATAGTTTTAAAACTTTTAATCTTAACGGATTTTAGGATGGACACTATTGTGACTGTAGTAACTATTACACTGGTAGAACCTAAATTCTATAGATTTTCAAAAAATACATTAGGTTCATTTTATACGACTCTAATAAACAATCTTTACTTTTTGAATAACAATATGTGACCTGGACTATGAAAAGGAGGTTAACGTGTCAAAAAAAAACAATTTTCACTTTTTGTGGCGATCTATATAGAAAACGGAGACGCTTTTTCACATGGTGAACATCAGAAGTTCCTAACATTCTCCGAAGTGTACTCAAAATGCAGCTACATGTGATGCAGACATGATCTCGATAACTTCTGATCATTTGATGCGGTATTTTCGAGTTGCAGTTATTTGTACAACACGTTTTTTTGGAGGAATTAGGTCATCAGCTTTTGTTCTTCTACATCTTCATTAAACAAGTTCATCGCCACCAAACTTTGCTCTCGATCTTCTGCCCGGAAAACCACTTCCTCTTCAGTTCACCGCTGTCAACTCGTCTTCGTAATTCATTTTTGATTATTGTAAAATTCGAAGCACCTACGGAATTCCAAAAACACAAAAATGAATGCAGACTACAGCCGACAATTTGTGATAAAATCGATGAAACTGATAACCTTGGATTTTACGATATAGCTCTTTTAACACGTTTAAAGTGTAGCAGATTGTTTCGATTAACTCCGACAATATTCCAGGCGAGAATAACACTGAACATTCTAGATTGCGGAGAGGCGAGGAGTAAACAGAACATCTACCGAGAAACGGATCCAATGACACGAATGATACTGGCAACTGACTGTTTATCAGCTGTTTTCGCACATTAACCTCCTTTTCATAGACCAGGTCACGTGTATTGTCCAAAATCAATTTTTCTTGACCTCTGTGACGTATATATTTTTATATATTGGAATATTTTCAGAGCTTTTATTTATCAAGTCTTTCATCTAAGTCTTTTCCCTCCGGTTTGACTATTTAACATATTTCGTATTTTTCCTCGCATTATTGTTCATTACATTTTTTTTTTCAGGCAAGCTTTGAAATGTTTATTATCTCTGTCGCTGTAATATTTTCTGATTCGTTGAGCTCGCTTCCATCGTAAATTTTATTTAAAATCGTTCGCTACAGCATTATAAAGTTCATTGTGTAATTCAACCATTTATTCAGATTTAAAATAATAAAATAGCCGTTGGCGTATTCTAACTGCGATATTCTGTTGTCGGTATTTCGTTCACGATTTCTAATCTTCTTTTAAGAGACCTTAATTTCCGGTCAAAGAATCCGCCTTGTAAACTTTTGTTGACGAGATGACAACAACATGAAAGCTTTAAAGAGCGATGGTACGAAGAAATACCGTAGATCTGTGTATGAACATTAAATGATTCACAGATCGGGCCATACTTTGAAATTTTCGTTTAAATCTGACATAACGATTTTTGTGCATACAGAGCTATAGGCAAAGTAATTTAAATAAAATATTTCTACCGACAGATTACGATGCTATAGTTAAGTCAATAAGTGCTACACACAAAGCCGTTCACAATTCGACCGCCTCTATCTCTCGAAGTTATTTGGTCACACAAATATAACATATTTACGTGTTCGCAACATTTTCGAACATTAACTTGACATTGTGGCATGATCATTTCAAACAAAAAAGTGGACCGATGATTAATTTTTTTCCCCTGCGATAATATGGTAACTGCCATGACAATACATCACAATTGTTAATATAAACATCTCGTTTTTTAAGTATACCGGATTTTTTGAAACACCTAGCAAAAATTCTTCCCCGAATTTTAAACTAGCCGGTTCCAGGATTTCTTCATAGAATTTGTTATTTCGCACTATGTAGGTTTTATTTTAAATAAAAATTATTACTTAGAAATTACTAAAAGTGTAATACTGTCAGGATTAAGTGCAGTCAAATTGGTCAAAGAAAGGCAAGGAAATTAAGCGAAGAAGTCTTATTTTCTTGAAGGTTTATCAGAAACATGTAACAAGATGAACAAATGATTTAAGCGTAATTAGGAAATGAATGATAGGGAAAAAGAGGATGAATAAAAGAATAGGATAACGTGTGAAGACCACGAGACTGGTGAAGTTGAAAGAAAAAGAATTAGGAATAATAGGTGTTCAGTAGATGATGGATGGAAGCAAATGTCACGAATAATCTAGTAAAGAAATGGGGTGATTAAGGAATCTATCGCTAAAGGTATCATCAAAATAATGATAATTTTTCTATTATTCAGCTGAATTTTGCGACGGAATTTAAGCTCGGCTGCACTTAAGTTATGAACGCAATAGCCTAGTATTTAGGCATTTCGGTATTTGAGGTGTCGCGTTATCGACTCTCAACTCTAACCACTTTCAAATCTGGTCGTTCTGAAATCGAATAAAATTTTAGAGAAAGTAAAGACGAGTAAAAAAAAGGGGGGGAGTCTGTTCGCTATCTTTGATATTTTTAGGCTGAGTATATCGGAAACGTTAACTTTACAATCCCGGATACTCTATTGAAAGTCTATGACACTCACTTTACTGTATTTCTAATTTTTGATAATTTTCGTAAACTTCGAGTATGAAATAAAGTTTGACAAAAAAAAAATATTCATCAAATCGGCCATCTACATCACAAACTTCATTTACTTACGAAATTTTCTATTCGGTGAACTTTAAAAAAAAAATGAATATTACCCCAAATGTTCCTATTTAATGAAATTCATTTTTTACTGGCAAACTTTCCGGTTTTAGTTGATGAGAACAAAGATAAGAGATGACCTTTATTTCTATTTAATTTACCAACTTCGTCATTATAAGAAACATTCGATTTCTTTTTCTTTTTTTTTTCGTCTATCAAAGTTTATAATTTATTTTTATATTACTTTTTGTTTTTTAAGTAAAATAACAGCTTAATTATATATACCGTATTTATAATTATTAATACGCTATAAATTTGAAATATTTATTTATAATTAGATATTTAAAATGAGTTTCTTTTTCTTCGATGTGCCATACTCAGTTTCTGAACGTAAGCGACTACCTTACCCGTACGTTGTAGCTGTACAGTCATAGGTAATGTACTAGGAAATTGTTATAATTGATATGCAACGCTGGTGTAGCTGCAAAACTACACTTGGAACTGATTGTAATCGCTTGTTACCGCAAAATAAATGTAGTCCCGTTTATTATGTCTCTACTGCACATCAATTAGCGCGGATATGGTGATATATGTGGTGGGGTTTGACATTGTCGTCCACGTGATTATTTATTTAGTTTTTAATTTCTGTCATCGCTTGAGATCCAACTCAAGACATCTGTAACGAAAACCGAATGCTCTAGCAGCTAAACTATCGTTTCCTTATCAAGTACGCATATTTTTACCCAGCCAAATTTATGATGAAACAATTTTTTATATTTCTCGTTTCTTTAATTTTTCTTGTGAAATTAATATTTCTCCGATTTAAATATTTTTACCATTAATGATTGTAACAAATATCCATTTCAGTAGCACGTATTGTTCAAATTTTTCGGATATAAAAAAATTGTGCTTCCGATAAAAAATGCATGAAGAACAGTCTGCCTGTTTCGTATACAAAATATTCAACGTTAGTATAATAACGGTATATTTTTTCTTTCAAAGTAAAAGTCAATGCAATGCACGGCACTAACAATAAGCCTTATGCATTACCTAGTTGAAAAAATTATATACAAAATTAGATATGAATCTATGAACTTCAGTTTAATTTTCCACTACTTGTTTTCAAAAGGGTAATAATTGTTTTCCATCCGAAATTACTTAATAACCAAGCGATAATTTTGATAAAAAGACATCATTTGAAGAGCGAAAAATGAATGCATTTTTAATGTACTTTAGTCAAAATAAATTACGACGTTCTGTATTATTCATATAAAATATGCTGCGGCGGTCAGATTTTATCAACAGTAACAAAAAATTTCATTCTTCTTTTTGTACAGTTCTAGTAATCACGAAATCAGGAGGATTTGGACCGAGAAAACCGGGAATTTAAAAATTATATTTGAGTGGCCACCATGAACTGGGTAGCTGCCCTTAGTCGGCCAAGCCCCAAAAAAAAAAAAAAGAATATCTTAAACGAGTTTACCTATCAAATAGAATTCCATTCAACTATCTCCACCCTGGAAATAAGCTCTTGTAGTTTCCATTTTTGAGTGCAGCAAGGGCTCCGCACTTCTTAACTATAGGCGGATTTTTATTTTTTTGACCTTAGCATTAGCTAAAACGTTGGAAAAAGTGACCTAATTGACTTTAAAAGCTGTCCTCCCGCCGATCAAGTGGTCGGAAAAAAAGATCAACGATAAAGTACTTATCCAGCTTACATAATGAAGTCGGAATAGCATTCGCCAACAAAAAAGCATACTTACTCAATACTTTATGATGATGAATATGTATAATAAGGTTCGGCGGCTGGGGTTATTCCAGCAGATGGTTATGAATAATATTACTGGGAACATTATTGTATATATATATATATATATATACGAGTAAGAAACTTCATAAAAGATCTATCTATTTTAAAGTAGGAAATTCTTTGTCGCGATCACAGTTCCCTGGAAACGGGCCTCCTCAGGGTTCTACTCTAAGAATGACGCTTTTTAACCTGCATATAAACGATATTACTGATCGCTTCCCCTTCTCGGTGACTGCCATTTTTTTATTGATGATTTAAACATTTCTCTGACAACCTCAAATCCTATCTATGCCCGACAATCGTTACAGTAACTATTAACAAATTTAGATAAATGGTCATACTTACATGTACTGACCTTTTCTAGAATCCCCCCCAAACCGCAAAATCCTATCCTAGTTCTAAATCGTCCCTTCCTGCGTGTTCTTTTTACTCTAACTTGGTTTCGTCGTTTTCCCGGTTCCGTAATCATTGCTGTATTATTGACGTCAAGCTCTATAGTATACTACCAGCCCTAGAGTCTGTTGTTCAATCATCCCCACCCAGTAACTGTATCCTTATTGTATCTGATTCGTAAGCTGCTTTAAATGTCCTTTTCACAACAGATCTCGATTAATAGTATTGCTACTTTAATTCAATTTTTAATTCTCCAGTTGATATTATCCTTCTACCGGATTAATTTCTTGTGGGTACTTGACCACATTGGGTTGGTAGGAACGCTTTGGCTGACGCTGCTGCTAAGTTAGATTTGTTATGCTCAATGTCTGGTATCCCTCTCCATTCTGACATAACAAAACTGAACAATTATGTTCGGTCCTGATGGAAGCAAGATTGGTTTTTCCAACAAGCCTATTTTTTTAGGAAGATAAAGCATTGTATTGACCCCTGATTAATTCCCTCCGGACTTTTCTAGAAACCAATTCGTAGCCATCACGCACGAACATAATTCTCTAACACAACCATCTTTCACCCAACCTCGAGCCTCCTGTTGCCTGTCCCTTTGGTTCCTCAATAAAGCAGCTTCTCCTTGAATGTCCTTCTTTTGCTCTCCAGTGCTCTAATTTTCACATAAAGTCTTTGTGATCATCTCTGTCTAACCCTCCTGCTAACGTCGCAAACACTATTCAAATTCTCTAGGCACCTAATTTATTCTGCGTCATTTAATAATTTTTTTTCATTCCTGGACTCGCCAAAAAAGATCATTGACCAATGTTTGACAAAAAAAAAGAAATAGCAATAGATTATTTATTTAAGTTTGTATTTGATTAACTATATCACGGTAAAAGATCCATGGGGAGGGGGGGCAACAGAAGACGATGGAAATGAAAGAACTAATGCAGCGCTATAAAGAGTAGGAATATTAATTTTAAACAGTTAGGAGTAAAGAGTGAGACGCTCAGACGACAAAGCAGGACATTCGAAAAGGATGTAACAGAATTGCATTTCTGATTATCAATGGGAGTATACAAAAGGCAATAAGGGGAGTCTGTAAGTGAAAAATGATAGCGTGATGAAGAAGGGAAACTGTGACTGAAACGCAATCGGCGTAAGGAAGAAATAATGTAGCGCCGCGAAAGCAGAATGTTACAAAAACAAGAGTGAGGTGGGAGAAAAAAAAAGTGAACAGAAATATGAAAAGAAAACAAAAGGAAGGATATGGGTCTGACCAAAGCTTAAAATAGTATTTCTTACTCATTAGAAATATGTTTCTAGAAGTGTATTCGTCAATGGAGAGTCCATCAATAGCTGCGTCACGAGACAAGACAACCTTTTCGTTTCTCTCTATACCAGTATGGCCTACAATCCAAAGGAAATTAATTTAAATGTAAGTTTGAAAAAGGTGATTAATAACTTGAAGAATTTGAAGAATGATGGGATCGTAGAAAATACAAGGAAATGAAGATGGGATTGTTACAAAACAACAACTAATTAAAAATTTATTATTATCTCGAACTGAGGATATGAAAAAGATGACTTTTAATACTACAACAGTGCAGGATGTAGGAAAGATACTCCAATGTCATGAGGACGCTGCGATCAGCCAGTAAAAAGAATGAAAGGGAAACGAAGAATTAATAGTATTAAAAAATTCTTGATTAGTACCACCTTGTACAAGAACTTTAGAGTGAAGAGACGGCAAAAATAAATTAGGGGGAAGTAAGAAATCTGTAAAATAGAAGATAAAAGTAAGGAAGTTTATTGTAAGATATTGTTTATGATGAAAAGGCTACCCCCGTTAGGATCGGTGAAATGCCTTATTCCGAAATTTTTAAATTAACTTAGCCTAACGCTTTTTTAAGTATTTAAGATAAAGTTTGGCCATATTTGTAGCTTCCGACGCTTTGATATGCCCTGTGTATAACCCAAAAATTATCATTTTTAAAAATTATTTTTTTCTCTGAAAATAAAAATGATATCTTTATGAGAAAAAAAATCATGTTCATATAACATGTTAGGACTGTATTATGTGAATTTTTCAAAGTAATAATATGGGGTTTGTCTATTTTTAAAACACTTCCAAAGTATTTAAAATGTAAAAAGTTTGTTAATTAAAAGAGCTGCAAGTAATTTTTTTTATGGCAAATAATACAATGGTTTAATGAGAAAATTAGATTTCGGTTGAGGTCCTCACGATAAATTCAAAAAACTGATTTTTTGAGAGTTTTTTTATAGTCTTCGGTCGCTTACTCTTCGTACATTATTTACATGTAGTAAAACTGATAACGCCATCAGATTCTATGGGGGGAAATACGTTGAAAACATGTACGACACTTTTAGGAATAATGTTGGATCGTCGTGTAAAAGTTCAGCAAATAAAATAATTTCAGACAAGTTGATCCAGCTCATGGTATACATTCGAAACTCTAGCTCAATCCGAACTTTAACACTTTTTTAATTATTCGATGATGTCAAAATCATAAGAAATGCATTTAAAAAGTATCGTTCGGGAAAACGTTGAACATGAAAATTGTCGGTCAAGACCATTAATAATGTAATATAAGATACAATCATCATTTGAGGTTACCAATTATTCAGTGAACATACGTAAACGACATACAGTTGAACATAAATAATTCGAAATGAATCCACGAAATTTGACTTATTTGTGCTTCTAGTACGGGTTAGAAATAGTATTCAGTTTTCATGGTTCTCTATGAATCGTTTGCTATTCTAAGTTTTAGCTTCAATTATGCTGTATAATGATCAATTAAAATGATAGTTAATTAACCGAATGTATTTTAAAAGAATATGTTTCATGACTTTGTATTGAAGCTAGAGAATGGAAAAGTAAAAAACTTCAAGAATTTTAAATAAATGCATAGTAATCACGAGGATAAAACAGCCACAGTTTACAGTCTGTAAATAATTATTCCAGATATGACAGCTGCGCTCTCTAGTGATAATTATCTTCAATATAGGTAAAAAAAGGACTTCTCTAGTTTTCCCGAACGATACTTTTTAAATGCATTTCTTATCACGTAGCAGTCGCCAAACAATTGAAAAAGTGTATTTGAGTTGGAATTGAGCCAGATTTTCGAACGTATACTATGAGCTGGCCGACTTGTCTGGAATTATTTTATTTGCTGAATTTTTACACGACGACCCAACATTATTCCTAAAAGTGTTGTACATGTTTTTAACGTATTTTTCCCCGTATAATCTGATGGCGTTATCAATTTTACCATGTAAATAATCTACGAAGAGTTAGCGACCGAAGACTATAAAAAAAAACCCCCGAAAAATCAGTTTCTTGTATTTTTCGTGATGACCCCAACCGAAATTTAATTTTCTCATTACACCATTGTATTATTTGCCATAAAAAAAAATTACTTGCGACTCTTTTAATTAACAAACTGTTTTCATTTTAAATACTTTGGAAGTGTTTTAAAAGCAGACAAACTCCATATTATTACTTTAAAAATTCACATTAGAATAGTCCTAATATGTTGTATGAGCCTGATTTTTTTTTTTTTCATAAAGATATTTTTATTTCCAGAGAAAAAAACAAATTTTAAATATGATGATTTTTAGGTTATACACAGGTTGCACCAAACTACTAATATGGCCCAATCTTATCCTAAATACGAGTACTTCAAAAACGTTAGCTTAAGTTACTTTTGAAAGTTCGGAATAAGGGAATTTCACCTATCTTAACGGAAGGTACCCTTCTGCGTTATGAGATGTAAGAAAGTAGAGGATTTTTTTTTTTTTTAAAATTAAATCATCAATTCTGAAGTATGGACGAGGAAGAAGAAATAAGTTTTCATTAGATTCAGCTTGGATTGCGAGAATGGGAGTTGATTTGACACAAACGAAGCCAGCAATTCTAAACACGGTTCAGTTTATCGAGAAGAGCTGTGAAGGAATTACCATAGATGAACAATAATCCAGTTTAAAATGATTTATAAGTTTGTAGAGGATAATTAGAGAACTAAGATCTCTTCCCCACTTTGTAGATAGAATATATTTAAGGCGATTTAATCTTTCAAGAACTAACATATGAAAATAGTTAATATGCTCGAAAAGGGAGAGATAACTATTTAGAAATAAATCAAGATAAAAATGATTAACTAAGGAAACAAGATTAATTAAAGATAGATTTACTACAGGAAAATTAAAAGGACGATAAGTAAAATTAATACAGCCGGATTTAGACGGCGAGATAAAAAGTTGTAAATCGGAGAGTGAATTGTTTAATATATATAAACAAGAAATTATTAAGTTATTCGTTTTGCAGAAATGAGATTGTGAAAAATGGAATATAGAAGGATATCATTAGCAAAGAGAAGGGAAAACGACCCTATTAAGAAAGAAACTATATTAAGAATATGTATATTGAAAAGTGTAGGACTTTCACAGGAGCCTTACGGAACACCACAATATACAATTTTAGAAATAGAAAGATAAGCCGAACGATACTAGAAAAGCCGAAAAATAATTGAGATAAAATGGGATGGGCGATTAATGGCTATTTTATTTTGAAAGGAGGAAAGATGAACATTGTTAAAAACATTGGAAGTATCGAAAAACATTGCTAAAGTATAATTTTTATTTAAGAATAATTTATAAATATCTGAAATGAAAAGACTAATACAGTCAGAGGGACCAAGGTCAGGACGGAAACGGAATATGTTACTGAGAAGTAAATCATTGCTTTTCAGCCACAGCGGATGTGCAACTCAATAAATACTCGCAGGCGTTATTGAGGAAAGCAAATAAATCGTTAAGTCGATTATATCTCGCATTTTATTTTGTGATTCCCACAACTTAGCGCTGCGAAGTAAAATCTTTTCCGAAGGAATTCTTGAGGGCTTATACAAATTGACTCGGGTGATGTGGTCTTGAAGAAACACTTTAAACGCGAGGAATTGATCTGTTGATATACTATACAAAATGAAATTATCAGCGATTGTGGGAATGTGTTTAAGGCAGTACTGCAACGAAAGTAAAAATAATTATCAGTTGGAATATGTTATTTCGATGACGATAAGAGTGAAGTCCAAGAATTATTTATAGGACTTGTTGAGTTCAAATATTTGGATGCAGATTCTATATTTCAATAGTCATTGATGATCTTGTAGTAGTAGAAGAACTTAATCCAGATAAATACGTTAGATTGGGATTCGACGGCTGTTCGACAATGTCCGTTATAAGCGATGGCGCACAAGTAAACCAAAGCTCTATTCTTTCATTGTTCTTTACATAAACTGAATTCAGTAATAAATGGTCTCAATATTCTACTTGAAATTAAAAACACAATAGGAACAACCAGCGAAATAATAACATTTTTTCGGGAATCAGTTTTGAGCAGGAAGTTAATACCAAAACATTTCTAATCTCTGTGAAACAAGATGGAGCGAGAAACGCAAAACCATCAAAGATTTTATGGATAATTTTTTGCGCTATAACGAAAGAGAAACCTTAACAAATAAGGGAAACGACACGACCCAGAATAAAACATTTCAGTTCCATGCCGCTGCTTCCAGAGCTTCATTTATTTTATGCCTTGTATTAATAAGCAAGCACTATGACAGAACCTGTGGTAAATGTTCTCCAATCTATAATATTTGATATTGTCAAGGCAGCACAGCAGATAAACACATTTTAGATTTGCTGAAAAGCCACCGTTAAGATCATCCCGAAAAATGATTACAGATGCCACTGCTATTGTAAAAGACATGGGGCTCAAAGAGGGCTGTCATCAATGCCGCGTATTGTTGGGAGAAAACGGTACGCAAACAATCAGCCAACGAAATGTCCTAGGTCTTTCATTATACCATATTTAGATTCAATTATTACTTCTCTTCAGGATCGGTTTTCTGAGGAAAACGCTGCATCACTCGCGTTGTCTAAATTACAATCGGCGCAAGTGCGGGAAAAAAATAAACTTAAGAAAGCTTGTGCAACCTTCTCAAATTTTTACTATTTGCCGAACATGAAAAACGAAATCGAACTTTGGCAAAGACAAGACGAATCAAACTAGATTTAGTATTATCGAAGTTATAAAAGAGGCAAAAAACTTCTTTACCGAAACGGGAAAAGCATTGCGGTTTTGGGTCGGTCTATCGTGCACAATATGCACTGTACAGAGATCATTCAGCCTGAGACGGATTAAAACCTGGCTAAAAAGTACAATTTTAGAAAATGGCCTCAAAGGTCTTGCAATGATGAGTGTCCATTGAGAGATTAACTCCGAAGACCTGGAAGATTTCATCAACAAAGTAATTGAAAAATTTGCGTTGAATCCAAGATTATGTTCTAATTAAAATTTTCGAATTATTTGAAATTATTTCTGAAATTATAATAAACTTTTAAAAGTAGCATAATAAACTTTTAAAAGTAGCATTTATTTTACTTACAATTCACCTACAATTTATATTTTATTTAAATAAAGAATTTATATTTACAAAAAAAAAACAAAAAAAAAAACGGTGAAAACTTATCCTGGTACCCCTTAGCTAATCGGCTGGCAACGCCCCTGATTTGAAGTCATATGAGAGAGTGCGACAAGATGTTAGCGTCTTCATCTTCGTCTGTCTCTTTTAAGTAAATCAAATTTTATACTCGTTATTTTTAATTTTTCGTATACGAGAACGTACGATATTTACATTAACAGATTAAATCAAAGTTGTAAAAGAATGGAACATGCTCTATTAAACACTATAGAAGGAGAAAATGTTTCAGACAATTCAATGGTTCAAAAAGTACCTTAGAAAGATATCTTAGATAATATAAAAAAACTTTTGTATTATTAATAAATAGCCGTGTTAGGGATAAAATTAAATGGTGAGTACACAATGTACTAATGCGAGATGTGCACAACATAAAGAATGCCTTGCAGAATTACAAAAATGGCACGGTTATTATAGTGTTTCTGATTAAATTACTTTTTTATTTAATATTTACGATTTAAAAATTTCTATACGAAGCTATGTATTTTTTCACTTTTTTACTCATTTTTTACTTATTTTTACATCACGTTTTAATATTTTTAAATTTTCGTATTTAATTGTAAAACCATTTTTCGGATTATTATTTTTCTTGGTTACAACAAAAGGATACGAAAGTGTTTATTCACTTATTTCATTGGGAATGTTAACTTTTATCCTTATACGTTTTTCATATTAAAACTAATTTTTACAAGCTTCCAACTGAAAATACTTTTTTTTTTCACTTGCTCAGGAGTCTCATTGAAATTCAGGGTGCAAACAATTCAACATAGATGAAGTATTATTGGTTTTTCTAGTTCTATTCCAGATTTGTACGTATCTTCTTGTGTTTTTTAAATGTTCTATCTTGCCTCAAAGAAAACTTCATCTTGCGCCGTTTGCCTTTTTCCTCTTATCGAGTCACCTTTTTGTATTCTTCCAGTTGCACACTTCACTTATGACGCGAATCACGTTTTTTTTTAATGCCCCTTTATTTCTCAACAGTCCTCTATTTCAATCTTTTGAATCTTGACCTCACCATTTCTTAAAGCGATCACCGTATTCTTTCTCTTCTTTCTCTTTTGGTTACTCCTTCGCTAGCTTCTTTTATTTTTCTAATTTCTACCCTTTTCTCGATTTAATCCTTTTGATTTTTCGCATTGGGTAAATATCTAGCATTGACATGCCCCAAGAAAGAAAAAAACAAATAGAAATCTGTAGCCTGTATTAAAATTCTTGAGTAACATAAACACCAGTATTTAATACAAAGAAATATATTGAATAATAAATATTAAAAATATTATAAACACCGACATGTTTCGGAGACGCTTAAACGAATATAGCCCGATTTTGAGTGTAAGTTTACAACACTGGTAATCGAACGAAAAAATTTCAACTGTGCAGTCCATTAGTTGGCAATTAATGATTTCTTTATTATGGCGATAAAAAATCATATAAACTGTTTATTAATCTTACGAAAATGTAATGTTACATCACAGACTGCAATATCTATAAGAAAAAAATTAATACATAAATGCAATTGCATCAATGAAATTATAATTTATTGTTTGATTTGTAACCTTTTTGTAAGTTTTGTAAATTTCTAAAAAAAGCTAATGTACACATGTTTTAATGCAAAATTCGAAATACATTTTGTTTTAGAAACTCTGATAATTAGTATACATATATTATTACTACCAGTTTCTACTTAAAATCTGTTAGATTCGGTTGAGCGTAATGTAAACATAAATAATTTTCATCATGGCCAACTAATGGCGTTATGTTCATGTCAGTAGTCAAATTGCGTTCGATTACTAACTCGGTAAACTTATACTAAAAATCGGGCTACATTCGGTTAAACGAGCGCGATCAGTTGGTCGTGATGAAAATTATTTATGTTTACATTACGCCTAACCGAATCTAACAGGATTCTGAGTAGGTAGAAGTTAGTAATAATAATATATACTAATTATCGTAGTTTCTAAAACAAAATATATTTCGAATTTTGCATTAAGAAGTGTTTTTTCAGAAATCTACGAAACTTACAGAGCTTAAATACTAAGTATTGTTTATGTAAATCAAATGATAATATAATTTCATTGATGTAGTTGTATTTATGTATCAATTTTTTTCTTTTTAGATATTACAGTCTACGATGTAATATATATTTTTGTAAGACTAATATATAACGTTGAGTAGCCAAAAAATGAAATACCTATGGTAATCAAGAAAATGCGTTTTACTGATGCCGAAAATTTTGTGTAAAAATCCATTTTATTAAAAACCAGACTAAAATTTGGATGGAAGGACCATTAGATAATTAAATTTATACAAACCAAACAAATTATTACGAAATCGATAGTTTGCATATACATACATTTTATAAAAGTTAACAGAACCTCAGAATAGCCATTGCTATATACACATTAATATAATCAAAATAATTTGTTAATATTATATTTCGTACTAAATTTTTAAAATTTACAAATGCTGCAACTTATCCTCCTTTCTTTCTTCAGTCTGTAGCCTATCAATTCATGTTTTATTTACTTTTTCATATCGCTCATTAAATACAATAACGTCATAACTCAAAAAATGCTATTTCGCAGGAAACGCAAATTAACATTTACATTTACTGTAATTTGAACGGTGTACCCGTTCCAAAAGCAATGCTTATTTTGTCGAATTTCTTATTTACAAATATGGCGTTCTAACCTCTAATTGTACTCATAAAATGCATTCCAACTATACGCATAACTTAAATTCGCTATTTTTTGAGTTATGACGTTATTGTATTTAATGAGCGATATCATCTATTATGTTTATTATTTTATTAAGTCTTCTAATGAAACATTAACTATACTCTACTTATCGTAAATATTTTTCCGTTTTTATATTTATTTTACAAAGAGAAAAATTGTACGTAACAAATATCATATATCTGTAAATAGCAAGCAAATACAAACATATTCATCCGTAAAATATCTTGGAGTACACCTAGATGAAACACTTACGTGGCTTCACCATATCAAGACAAAAATAACAGAACTAAATTTAAAAACGAGACAACTTCATTGGTTGTTTGGACCGCTTCCCAATTACATATTTCAAATAAAATATTAGTATACCACATGGTATTAAAACCGATATACGCAGCTGAATTATGGGGAGATGCGCTTCCAAAATTAGTGTGGATAGAATACAGCGCTATCAAAATAAGGTGCTACGATTATTGGTAGGAGCACCATGGTATGTGTCCAACCAAACACTACATCAAGATTTACAAATGAAATATGTTACAGAAGAAATAAAGCTGGCGGTTAAAAATCACTTGTCGAAGTTAAAAAGACATGAAAATGCTCTCGCAATGAATTTACTACAACGACTAGCAAGTTGCAACAGGTTGAAAAGAAGAAACATTATTGAACCGGCGTGATTATTCGATAAATAAATTCTGGATCGGCTGATGGGCAGATCTTAAAATTCACGATCTTATTAACATTAAAATCTAGTAAATGACTATATAGTCAGTTCTAGATGCTAAGAAGAAAAAAAAAAAAAAATATATATATATATATATATATATACCAAGGTTTATTTGTTTTTTGCTAACATACTTACATTCAAGGTCGCATCTGAGGGGAGAGTTTAGCCCCCCCCCCAAACATTTCAAAATGTCGGCGAAATAATGACTGCTTGAATTGAATGGACCGAAATTCAGAATAAGTTTATTTCATTTCAATTTCTGACAAAAGAAAAGATGAAAATTTTCATGGATTCCATAGAAACCATTGTTTTTTATTTGGTTTTATTGTAATTTGTTCAAATATTTCAAATACAATAATTGACTACAAGGCTCTAATGCGCTGTTTATAAATAAATATATTTCATGATAGTACCTCCCCCTCCGCTGAAATTTTAGTATAGATGCGGGCCTACTTACATTCATTTGTAATCTTAACCATTCGCTTCATTTTCGCCATACTATTCCAAACACAGATCTTAAAACACTTCACCACATCCTTTCCTCTATGAAATGTATATACGATAAAGAAATATAAAAAAATAAACAATATCTTTGAATTCCAAAATGTTATTACATCACTTTCAGTTCATCCATTGGTATCGTATTTTCTATGGAATGTCTCTGTTTAACTATGTGATTATATAAAATAAACTTACTCTTAAACGTCAAAAAATATATTGCGTAAGTAAAGAAATTTTCCATTTTTCAAAATTTTTATTTAAGCAAAACAACAATATATAATAAAATTTTTCAGTGCCAATTTATAACTACTGTTGGTATATCAAATTTCACTCAATTTATTTTACTGAACTGTATTTCTGGGCTTAAAATACTTTAAGCAATTAAATCGAAAAACAAATTATTTTTGAACATAATATAATCAACAAATAAAAAAAATCAAAGTATACTCCATCAAACAATAGTTTTAACAACAAATTTTCCGTTGGAAATTACTTTATATTTCAGTATGTAGGCATTTTCATTTAAGCTGAATTACAAATATAAGATTCATCCCTCTCCCTAAAAAAAAAAAAAAAAAATTCATCCATGACATTTTTACGTTATTTCTTTTTATAATATAATTTTTTATCTTCATAATAAAGAAATAATTAATTGTCGACTAATGGCGTTGTAATCGCTCAGTGAAAAATTTGCCATTCGATTACCAATGCTGCAAACTTATACTCAAAATCAGGTTACATTCGGTTAAGCTTTATTTATTTATTTTTTTTAGGACTCACCCTTTGCGGTGGCGACTAAAAATTGGCGGCTTTATCACAGACTGAAACTGTGAACTAATCGATTGGTATATTTATGAACTAAATTTAAAATTAATTCAATAGAATCCAAAGAACTAAGAATTATATTTCGTTTTTACGGTCTCGAATGTATTGTTTATAATTTAGTTGTAATATAATGTATCGGCAAATATAGATTAAATTACCGCGGCCATACAAAGCTGTTTATCTTCCAGATAATGCGGAATTAGATTACGGGATTTTTTTAAAACCACTCTTACCTTTGCGAGGGTATGATGCATGTCTTAAGTATTGAATTTTACGTTCCTGAAACATTTTTCACGATTTACAATTGAAAAAATATTGATTTTTTATATAATTTGTCCAAAAACCATCCGGTATTACTTCATATTCTCAAAAGTTGTATAAAAATTACACAAATTAAACGAATACATTACCAGAAATTACGTAATTCACATTATTTTTCTAATAAGCATATAATGAAAATTATGTATAATAAATCTGTTTTTATTACTTTTCACATTTATTTAATATTGTATTCTGTAATTATGTATAAAAAATCTGTTTTTATTCATTTTCACATTTATTTAATATTGTATTCTGTAATTATGTATAAGAAATCTGTTTTTATTACTTTTCACATTTATTTAATATTGTATTCTATAATGTTTAAGACGTATGTTCAAGTTGTCTCACTTTATATTTGTATTCAAACCGTATAATAAATTAAGAATTAGTTATTTAGTGTTAGTTCGTTCATAATTTTTGTTATGTGACGAAGCCGCCAGTTTTTAGTCACACACCTAGCAGCCTTTGCTATTTAGCCAGTTTTTATTGTTTTCTTTTTAAATTTACCGATTCACTATTATAAAACTTGAATTACTTAAATTCTTTTTATGTTTTAAATTACAACTGAAATTTTGTGTTATTAATTTTTTGACCAAAATCGAAGTTTGAAGAAATATTTGAATAACTTAAATTCAAATCAATAAAACTTTTTAATCAAAAATTAAAGCTGTATTTCAAAATTTTCTAAAAATGTCTACTGAAAAAATTATCTGATGAGGTGGTGCGATATAGTCTCATATCTGCATGTCTTTGCACTTAATCCTTTTTCAAATTATAATTCGCATTAATCGTTTTAGTGAGCAGTTATGTATGAACTTATTAATTCAATTTCAACTCGAGATACTTTAAATAAATTTCAAATATTTTTGTTAGAAATTATTTTTATAACAAAACTATTCGAACAATTCCAAATATAACTGTTAGAATAAAATTAATACATTTTGAATTATTCGGACCATTATTAGACGATAGTCGGTAATATTTCGTTTAATAAATGAAAATTAAAAAGAAACAAAGGTTAACAATTTTTTTCTTTTTAAATATATTAATTGATTTTAAAACCCATAAATTACCTGAAGAAGCGTTGAGTATACTTGTAAAAACAAAGTTTTATAGCGTAAAAAATGGAATTCACTAATATGGGAGACTAAAATTGATATTATAAACTTTTCAAACTGTATATTTCAGCTCAAATTATCAAATGAGTCGTAAAAAGTAATGCTAAGAAGTTTTCAAAATGGAATAATAAAACTATCTGAGATGAAAGAAAAAAAAATATCTGTACTTAATAATTTTTAAATTATCGCGGTAAACTACGACATACTGTTCATATTTAGAAAATAGAAAGTATTACTGGATTTTTTATTTCAATGTTATTAGACATTTTCCAAATGTTTTTTTTTGCTGGATTTACGCAACAATTGTAATTTTCGTAGTTTCTCGACAGCGCTAGTATAGCTGTGTTACCGTACTGTATAGTTCTGTTTGATCGGTGAAGTTTGTGAAAGCGGTATTTTCTTTACATCGATGTTGTTGTTGTCGGTGATGGCTCGTTCATTTAGATTATTCGATTACCGTTAGTTTATTATTTTTGCTTTTGTATAGTTGTAGTTTGTACGGATTTTTTTGTTTTTTTTAATTTTTGTATTTATTGTTTTCTTTTTTTTTTTACGTTAATATTTAATCAAATATTTTTGCCGGAAATGTGTTATTAATTGTACATTTATATTAATTTTTCCGCGGTTGTATATATCCAATAACGGGATTGTTTTCGTTTTGTATTATATAAAAATTAATCTAAGAAGAACAAATCAGAAAATGGACGAAGAAGAACCGATCAGTTTAGGAATAAAATCACCGATCAAGCGTTTAGGATCGACCAGAAAATTATTATTTTTCAATAGTAAGTAACGAAAATAGCGTTTGTTTTTCATAAAAATACACAGTACGATGCAGAAAACGGATTATATTCCTCACATTTTAATCTAGTACTTGCACCATATATTGAAATACCGGATAATTTAAAACCCGCGTACGAAATGATTATGCCTCTTTTGTTAATTTACGTTTAAACAGAAAAACTGCTCTATTTTCAGTTGATTGTAATGTGAAATCGATGCGGTTTTAGCGATGGGGGAAAAAAAAAACTATATTTTCTTTTTTATCTTTTCAAGTTTGGATTATTTTTTTTTTCATTAGGTTTACTTATCGAATGCTGTTATTAACAATTCAACAGCGCTCAGGTTAAGTGCATTGAATTTTTTGGAAATTGAACTATTTCGTTTTAGGCTAGAAGAAATTCTGCAAAATTTGGAACATCGCTAATAACGTACTTGTATCTCGTGTATTTATGTTTAATGCGGGAGTGCGGTGAGGGTGAATTTAAAGTATCTAATAACTCCTTGTGGTATCGTTGAAATTCTGATGTTAAATAATGAAAATAACATCGATAAAACAGTTATTTTGCAGATTACATAGTTACATAGCACATTTGTCAAAGGATAAAAACGCATAAATGCATGTAATGTTCATTCCAGGAACCCGTATAATAATTGCTTTATCTTAAACGTTTGTTTACATTGGTCGTTTTTTTTTTTTTTTTAATTGTTTAATTTTAATTTTGAGTATAATATATCCTGATTATATCATCATCTGATAACTGTATATGAAAAAAACGGGGTGCTTCGAAAAATATTGGTGTAAATTTATAATTTAATAAAAATAATTTTGCCATTTGTTTAATTGAAAATTCGGTCTTACTTCTAGATTGTTTTTTTTCTCTCGAAGTAATCGTTAAATCGTAACTTCGTTAGTTTTTGTCGCTGGAAGTGTCGACTTTCATTATTAAAAAAAATTGTGTACCTAATTTTCTGAATTTGTAAAATCTTTTCGTTAATAAAGAATATCAATCGACGTGACTTACAGATGTATATATGGTGAACTAGTACAGAGATGTTTAACCGGAAGTGTAATTTTCCTGCCACTGACTTTTATAATGATTGCTTATCAAATTACGAAGCGGTAAACGATTTTTTCTCGATATTTAATTTGGATGCGATAATTTATTTCGAAAACAATGTTTTATTTTTCAGTTGTTTTCTTTCTGTATATATATCGGCGCAATAAATGATTTTCTGTAAATCGTTTACCATTCAGCATATTTAAAAAATGATAATATTACGGACTAGCGTTCGCGTTGGGATGTAGTTTTTTAAGTTAATTTTTTGACCAGTTCCTTTGAGAATGTAAACTTTCATTATTATGTTCTTCGAAAGGGGTGGTGTTTTTATTAAAATAACCTTCGCTCGATAAAATGTATTTTCCGTTTATTCGCGTATCTTTCGTTACTGTTATCATTGATTTATATTTGAGCTTTGTGGGCAGATTTGAAAAGAATACATAAAAGTCAATTGTAAAATGTTCTGTTGGGATCCTTTTTTTTTTTTTTTTTTTTCTATTATTATCAACTTTTTATTTTATATTATGCTGTAACCTGTGTTGCCTGATTTCTTTTCGTCGATATGAAATGCATATTAGTTTATCTACATTGGTTATTTTGAATCGATTTTGGCGTATAGTTTTAATTATTTTTGCCATTTTAGTGTCGATTGGGTAATTAGCAACAATGTTCTATATGCGCTATTTAGTGTCTGTTCCCTTCAATTTTTTTCAACATTAAAGATTAATGGTGTAAATATTTCATAATAATTTTTCTGTTATATGTATAAAAATTATTTAGTCGGTTGCGGTTAAGCAGCTATTAATAGCTTTTTATACAGCATCACAATAATTATCGTTTTCACGGGAAAAATATTCTAAAGAAAGGAAAAAAAGTAATGTAAAAGAAATGAAAAATTAAAGAAAAAGCTTAAGATAATTTCTTAGTTTTATCCGTAAGTATATTTTGTAGTGTTTTATGAATTCCTTTTTTTAAAACGAAATTCTTTTTATAAAAAGAAAAATAATTGCAGTATTTTTTTTCACATTTTCCAATATCATTTGAAATACCGGCTAAAAAAGCGTAGTATAATATGAAATCGAATTAGAAGAAGAAGAAAAAAAGATAAATGAATAAAAGGTTCTTATTCGCCAAAACAAAGTTCGTTTGCGTTTCCCTATTTGTTTACATTGCATACCGATTTCGTCCATGTTGTTTGTTTTGTTTGTTCTAAAAGTCTCTAACCTATCGAAAGAAGAAAAAAAAACATATATATATATATATATATATATAACAATTAGATCGTTCGTCGCACTTATTTTCGATCAAAGTTTATTGTAAATTTTCTTATCGCTCATACATTTATCGACCAAGAAGGAACCTCTTTAAGAAAGGTGTTGAATAATAAGTAAACATAGAATAGTGTTCGAGTATTTTTTAATGATTATTTTAAAAAGCGTGTATTTCCATTCTCGATATTTTGCGATATTAATTTATTAAAATGAAAAAATTACGCTTCAGTTGTTAAAGAATCTTCATGCGGTTGAAGGAACGATTTAATTCTCAGATTTTAGATATTTTTGTAAATTCTAGTTGCCGCGTTCACTTCCAGAAGGAAGGGACTTAAAAATTTCCTATCGGCGTGCTGTCGATAAGAAAAAGTTCCTAATTTACAGAAAAATTTTACGCTAATTTTCAACGAATCAAATAAAATTGAGTAAATATTTATTGCAACGAATCAGAGTATATAGGTATTCTTATTTTTCGTTTTCACTACCATATATCGATTACTTATATTATGGACTGATAATTCGATGTTCAAGCGACGTGAATAAGAACTGTTTTGCGTGATTTTTTACACTTTTTTAATGAAGTGTCGTTTAATCCCGAATAGGTCAGCGTTTGTCGTTTAATCCCGAATAGGTCAGCGTTTGTCGTTTACGCAGAACGCTTTTTTCAGAACAATGTGTTAGACAACGTTAACTAATGCGCGGTGTATATTCTTTTCTAATACTTCAAACAATAAATTATTACACCCCAAAAAACGATTATATGAAAATGCCGGTTGGATAGACGGATTCTACCAGAACTGGTCAAAATTTATACATTTAACTGGCGCCAATAAGACGCCGGTGTTTGTATCGAATGACTAATTTTTTTTTCTCGTGAATTTTGATGTAACTTTTTTTTGGATATCAAAATTGTTTTGTTTTATTTTCCCCATTTCACATAGAACACTAAAAAAGATAAATTAAAAAAAAAAGAGAGAAAAAAATAGTTAATATGACCGCGTGAAAGGGCGACAGAAAAAAAACTCGACTGATTAGGAAACTTATATTTATTAATAGTTTTTTGAAAATTTAACGGAAAGAACGATTCAAATTGGAACTGTTAAAAAATTGTTGCGCGCGCTAATTATAAAATGATGATCAATGTGGTTTTTCTCATTTGCGATGTCTGTTTATAACCGAGTTTCTCGTTCTATTTAGCCTTAGTGGAAAGTATTTATAATAAATGTTAAGCAAAAATACTACATATTCGGGGCTAATTAATCGTTTTTAGAAAAAGTTATAATTATTGGTTATACTTAATTTACCGATACTTCAACAAAACACATTGGTTTCAGAATATTCCTCCGGATCTGAATGTTTCGTCCTGCATGAACATGGAGAGGAAGAATTTTTGTGATCTTTCCCGCTCTCGTACAAGCGGTTATTAGGTTAATACAATCGAAATTTTTCGTATTGCCAATTAATATTGAATAATAGTTATGGAAGAGGAGTTTTGAGGTACGACAAATAAAAAAAAAGCAAAGTGAAATATCTGTTGTTATTACACATAAATATAGACTAGTGTATGGTTTTTTTTTTTAAAAAAAAGGTCACTACGATAGTTTGTTTTCTACAGATTTTAATTGGGGTCTAAATTGTTTTTAAAAAAAAGCTATATCAGAACTCATCACAGCGCAAGCTGATAAGAAAACGGAGGAAGGTACACTTGCCGAAGGTGTTCCTACTAATAAATACTGTTGAGCTTTTCGCTGAAGTAACAACAGCAGACTTTCAGCAGCTCGTTCGGAGACAATAGTTGGATTGGTAAATATCAATCCAGAACAGCATCCGGCGCGCCTTTTTAATCGGGTTCTTTCGGCTAAAAACCCTGACAGAAAATCATGGCGAAAGGCGACGGGATACTAACGCCGCTACAATCTTGCTTTTCCCTAGAACACCAACATGAGAACGAATAAGAAACACAACCAGCTTCAAAAAAAAAAAAAAATGGCAGAAATAATTAAATTAGCTAGAAAAAGAGAAATTTAGATGAATGTTGGTGTATGTCATGTTCTGGCAAGAAGAAGCCACGAGATGATGATGATGATGATGATGAGCGTTATGAATCTTTTAATTAATAAAATTATCATCTCATATAGTACCTCGATTTCGTGAAAAACGTAAACTGCAATAAATTTTCACTTTAAACAAACTTTGCTCTTTTTCGTATTACCAGTATGAAATAGCCCGTATAAAAATATTTATTTAATTCGGGAGCGCTGAATATTATTCGTTTTTGTATATATTACGTGACTTCCACTGTAATTCGGAATTAAAATGTAAAACTCCAAAAAGCAAAAATAACGGCAAACTTTACTTTTGAAAAATCATTTCTAGAATTATAATTTCATTTCTTCGTTAATTTTTTGTACGCAACAGTATTCTGGCATGTAACATATTAACATTTTTCGAATATTATGTCTCATCGTGTTTTATTTTGTGATATTAACGTTTTACAACTTCTACCATTTGTATAGAGCTATATCTCTACATGCTCGACGCATTTTATGCGTTTCGTTACTTTTGTATGTCGCTTTTCTTCTTCTTATACTTTAGACAGGATTTTTTTTTTTTTTTTTTTTTTGTAAATCCAAATATTGACAAATAATATGCTCGAAAATAATGTCAATGTGCGAATTTATAATTAGTAATTTTTCTTCAGCCGGCTGCATTACACTCGAAGGAGAATAATTGGGTTTGCGGTCGGGCTCCACTTCGTTTATTTTTGCTTTATTATTCCAGTATTTTAGATTGCATTCGTTGCATACTGTTCGGAAAGCAACACTTCAGGTGTATTCTCGAAATATCGGCAGTGTCAGCTTCCGCTGAAACATTAAACGTACCAGGCAGCTTTTTTTTTCGGTTTTCTTTTCCGATGGGACCGTGTTTAGTAGCTTTATTAGCGAAGAACGGTCGAATTTTAATCTCAATAAAGCGCGGAGAATCCCATATAACGCGTGTCTCGGATGAGTTTCATACTTAATTAGTCGATTAGTCGGTTGATGTGCTCAACAGGTGCATGGGAGGTACTTTAGAAATTATTATATCTTCGTCTGGCGGTAATTGTTTGGTCGCCCGGCGAAAGTGAATTCCGGCAAAACTGTAACGCGAGAATCTCGCGTTTTCGGCCGCACGCTATTTATCTCGCGTATGTCGGCGTCCTTGGACTCGCGCCTGCTGACTCCCGATCAGATCGGGAGATCAATTTATGTTGACTTTCAGAGAAGCCGCATGTGTTCGAGAGAAAAGCTCAGCCGGTCTCGTCGCTTGTGTGGCATTTATTACAAGTAGGCGCGAGACACACTCCATCTAACATTCGACGATAAGAAGATTTGTTATAAATCACTTTAGCATTCCATTACGAGTATTATCGATTTTTTATCATAAAACTTCACCTTCATTACCGGTCGAAGTAATTCATGGGAAGAGCTTTGGCGGCCACCCTGCCGAGGCTTCTGAAGAACACTGTGTGAACTCTACAAATGTTCCTACATTGCAGCTACAGATATGACGGATGGGGAAAAATCCTAAAAATCGGTCTTGTAATCGAAGGGATGTGCTGGTTTTTATGTTTTCTTTTAGAAACGATGCGTGCAGGCGTATAAATCCGGTTTTTAGCTTACTCGGTTTATATGCGTGAGATGATAGTGTTTACGATATAAGCGGAAATATAATTTTATCAGACTTAACCTTTCTATTCAACCTAATCTTTTGCTTTTCTTTCCGCTTTTGTTCTATGTTATCAGATCTACTTTTTTCGTTTTCGTCTTAGCTACTCCTCTATTTTGCCTTCTTTAGAGTTCAGTTTACGATAATTGGGTTTTTTTCTCTCGCCCTCCTTATAAAACTGTTCTTTTTTCTTCTTCTTCCAGTCGAACGTTGTTCTGCATTCCTAATTGTTGAAATATATCAACTTCCAGCTCCGTATTAAATGCAGTCCTTTTCTTTGTTGAAATCATTTTATTGGTCAATTGTTAATATTTTGCCGAATAAAAATTCCGCTGATTTATTTGCTTTTTTTATTGATGGGTATAGGAAAAAGGGGGGAAAACGCAATCAGAAATTTTTAATTTATATTTATATTCGAATATAAATTATATTTTAACGATTGCAGATAGTAATAGTAAACTTTGATTTGTTTTGATTTGATTACGAGCCGTAAATGAAAACTTTTCAAATCTCTTTTAAAAAAATCTGATGAGAGCTACACATAACTTTTTTGTACAACTATTAAAAACGAGCGAATGATAAATAAATGTGTTATAAAATTAAAACTTTCTAGGGCTACGCGTTTTTGTGAGTTATGAGAAAAATTCCACGAAACCATCCAAGCGAAGTGTCCCTTTGATCCGATTGTTTTTGTAACCAGAAAGAACTAGATGTTAAAAGAGTCCTAAATTCAAATTTTCAACTTTCTGCGACTGGCCGCTTTTTGCCTACATTCGTACATACCCACGTCACGAAAAACCACCGCAAATTGGATATTTCCGTTTAAATGTAAGATTCAAAATATTCCCCGCATTTCTTTTATCATCCTAAGGAGAAGTAATCAGGGATGGTCGAAATATCCGTTGAAATATGAAACATTTTTCATGATTGCAATGTGGTTCCTTGTACAAAAAAACAAAGTTAAGAAGCCACACAGAAGCAGTTCTGAATAGGTGGTTAAATAGCGAATTGAATTTAGTTATGGGGCAATATTTATTATGTGTTTTCAATTTTATCTTAAATGTTAATTAATTAAAACGAACCGCTGGAATATTTTACGTAAGGAGGGTTATGTTTAATTTTCCTAATGATACCGATTAATTTTGAAAATACATACACGAATTAAAAACTCAGCTATGGCCCAATATTGATTATTTTACAGCGCTTTTCAACATCGAAAGAGACACGTCTCTTTAAAAGGTAAAGAACAAAGTTCGCTATATTGGTTATAGGTTTTCATAACGAGCCATGAACAATGTCAAAAGTCACTTACCTTCGGATTGTTGCCGTCTGTTCAAATTAAAGTACTGCATTTTAGCGGGTCCGTTGTCATGATGAAGGAACTAACTGTTTTCGGCGATTTCAGGCCTTACGCGAAAAATACGGGACCTTATACGCTGCAGTACACCGACATAAAACTGTCCGGTCGCGGTTTGACCCGGAGGAACGTATTCACGATGGATTACATCCTTAATGTGAAAAAAAAAAAAACGATAAGCACGACCTCTTTCATTTTAGAATTTGACATCCTGGCCTCCTTCGATTGCTCTCCTCCGTGTTTAATCCATCGCTGACCCTGTCTTCGGGTTTCACGGTCGTATTCAAAGACCCAAGTTTCGTCCCCAGGAACTACGGTACTCACCCAGTCCTTACCATCCATCAAAATTCAATAACAACGCGTTGTTTTATATTCATGTCAACCATTTTCGCGAGGGGGCCAAAAAACCCACTTTACAAAAACACGTGCAACACACGAATTAAACACGCTACCAATGTAAAAACTGAAATCATATTAAAGGAAGATCCCCCTTTCTAGCAAAACACGTGAACAAATCGCGAAGTGTTGCCAGCTGGAGAGTTATAACTAAATTCCCGGAACTTAACTGCCACACCCCATATATATATATATATATATATAATGGAAATATAAATATACGATAGTGATTGGTAAACTAAAAATTACGTAATTAAGCATTAAACGGTTGGGTTTGAAGCTGGAAGTTTTTAAATACACGCTTTTATTATATATAGTATATTGTGAAGTATGAACTTTTTAACAATAGTCTAAAATGTTTCGATTTCGAAATATTCCCGACGCTTATGGGGTTCTTGGTTAGTGAAATAAATCAGTACTGAATTTGTGAAAATGGTAAAAATAATATTATAAATGCGAAAAATAATATTTTTATAAATTTATGGTTAAATTAAAGAAAAATATTTTTTAAAAATTTTTTTTTTTCAAACGATATTTTAATAAACACGAATGAAACTAATTTTAGCTTTTAGAGCGATTTATTTTAGGTGAATTTAAATTAAAGAGCTAACAACTTCGCTATCACAAAAACGAAAAAGATCGATCGTCAACCCCATAAACTTCAGGAATATTTTAAAACAAAACGACGCCTCATTGGAAACATTTTAGATGTTTCTGAAGTGTTTGTGAGTACGTATATTTGCGTGTTGCACGAAAATGTCCGAATTGAGTGTTCAAAAATTCTTCCATTGGCAGATAGGGCGGAATATTTTTGCCACTTTGATAACCGAGATAGCGCGCGGATAATATTTTCGAAGAGTTTACGTAAAAACAAAAAAATTAAAAAGATTTGATTTTTAGTATTTTTATTAAGCGTCTTTTTCGCGTTTACTCCTTTATTAATTGCTTAATTTTGAAACAGAGAACAGACAGACACTGTTCGAATTTTTCTTAATCCTTTAGCATCTAATAAATATGGGTTTATTAAAGTCAATATATTAAAGGGGAGTTTGTTGACACGCACACATTCATACGTGTCGGAAAACTTGTAATTTTTTTCGATTAATTTTTTGACGAACAGGCGCAATAACGCAGCTCAAAAAAAATCTTACATTTCCTAGAATACGCGGAAGAAAGGTTTGCAATGAAAAAATAACAGAACTAGGAAAATCGTTAATTTTTCTTCAAATAACGAACGAGTGAAAGTATCGAGTAAATATTTTCATGCCTTGACGACGATCGGGGCGGATCTGTTAATATTGAAAATGGCAGCGAGCAGGCGAATAATAGGGAACGCAGAACGTAACGAGGTAGTATGTCGGATCGGTGGTACATTTGAAAAACCAAAAAAACTAAATTTAAATAAAAAAATCCATAAATTCGCGTAAGAGACTCGTTTTGGAGGCGATTGCAGAGAAATTCTCACGTTGTTGTGTCGATATTTTTAATACGTATGTATTTTATCGGGCGCCTTCAACGACGATAGAAAAAAATTATAATAAATTAAGATCTGAAAATGGCAAGCTGGCCAGCTTGTCTACTGGCGTGTTTGCCTTGGATCGCTGGTACCGCTGTCTGCGTCCATTTCGTTCTGGCCAGATTCTTATATTTATAACACACAACCTTCGTCCTAATAATCGCCACACATCTGTCGTTATGTAAGATCGCACTATTGTTGGTCGACCTGAGTTCTCTTGCTTGTTCTAGTTCTATCGATTCCTTATTTATCTGACGGTTTTTGTTTACATCGTTGCTTGGCCGGCGACTGACTCATTCGCGTCTAGTTACCGTGTTGTTAATTGATTATTATTATTTTAGTACGTAAATTTTAAGACTATTTAGAATTACTGCGGCCATGTAATACTTTATAAATTTAATTTAATTAGATCGTACGCAATGCATATTAGTAGCGTACTTGCCATTGAATTCTTGCATGGACTTTTCCCATATTTTACAACAAACTTAACTATCTTAGCGATTTAGCGTGTAAATATTAACTGTTCACATATATTTCTAACGCATACATTTTATAAATTTTGTTCGAGTTACGTGTATGCGCAAGCCTTTTTTTTTGTGGTCTTTTAATTTTACGTCAACTTTCCTATATTTACGTATTTCTTATTATAACGAAATTTATTAAATTGTTTACGATTAATTTTGAAGCCGTTTCATTATGAGCGATTTTTTTGTTTATACAGTTACGTCCTTAAAATCGTTCGTCTTCATCATTTCGCAGTTACACTACCCCAGTAACGTGGAAGAAGTCATAAAAGCTTTTTTTTTTTTTTATGTGATCCTTAGTGTGATAGTTCTATAGTCCGGATAGAACAGTAAATTTTGACTAGGTCAGTCTTAAAGAGTAATTTACTGTTTGCGAATTATTTATGTTACAATTTCGGTTATTTCTTCGGAACACTTTTTCATATTACCCATGGGGGCGATATTGTATTTTTTTTTTTTTTTTGTGGGTTCGTCCAAATAGGCATTGGCTCAAGAACAAAGGAAAAAGGACGCAAGAGACTGAGATCTTTACGCGATCAGAGATAGCCGACAAAAAAAGGAATCAAGAGCCTGGACAACAGAAGGAGAAGGAAGGGAGAGAATGAACGAAGCACCGTATGGAGTAGGAATTCCAATTTGTAAAAGGAAGGAGTAGAAAGCATCTTGATCGGTTACAAGAGATGAACACCCGAACATTACGTGATCCGGATCACACAAAAATTGGATATTGGAGAGTAACGGAAAAGCGAGGAAGGAAGCAAACTGTGCCCAAAACGCAGGCGGCAGATCGCAGAGATGTTGGAGCGACGCATGGAAGGGAAGGCTGAATAGACAAGAAAAAAGAATCCGGGTTGGAGAAAGAGGATACAACGTAAAAGTTAAGCCATAGTTTGGAATGAGCAGCTTCAGACAGAAGGGTAATATTGGAAGAGGAAGATAACCGAGCGAATGAGTCAACTAACTCATTACCCTCAATTCCGGCATGACCTGGTATCCAGAAGAAGTATACACTGTGTCCCTTAAGTTTTAAGACTCCGGCTACAGAATGTGTAAAAAATGACAACGATTTTTTTATTCTAAATGGTCACCGTTACATTTTATAATACAACCACCTCTATTGGCACGTTTTTCCAGTTTTCTCATGGCTCTTGAGAAATCATTTTTGTAAATCATGTTTAATGTCACAGTTTCTCGAATATTCTTGACCGTGGCAAAATGGTTTCCTTTTAACCCTACCTTCAATTTTGAAAATAGGAAGTAGTCGGGGAGACTTAAGTCAAGTGAATGTAGAAGGTGACTGAGCACCGGAATCATTATTTTTTTTTTTTTTTTTTCTGCTAAAAACTGGGTGTTGCAATGTGTGCCGTTGTGATGCAACAAGAAAAAGAGGTAGATTTTTCCACAAGTTCGACGTAACACGTGCGATTTTTTTGTAGTAGAGGTGATCCAACACTTGTTGGTAGAATGCCGCATTCATGGTGTAGTTCCTTATGAGGAACGAATGTTTTATGAATGATTCTGTGGGAGTCAAAAAAAAAAATTACTAACATCATCTTCACTTAGGATTTCTGAAAACGCTATTTTGTCAGTCAATTTTCGCCAGCCCATTGAACACCTTGTAGTTTCGTTTCAGGATCGTAGGCAATACACCAACTTTCATCCCTCGTAATAAGTCGTGAGCGTGAGAAACTCGTTGTTGTCGTTGTTCAGTGGTTCGGGCGCGTGGAACGAAACGCGCATACAGCATCCTCTTCAAATCATTTTTGATATAATTTGTTGGGTTTTCGGGATACCACTTTTCCACCAACCTGCACTTTCTGTACTTTGATTTTCTTTAGCTGCGACGCGAGCGATGTTTTCACACATTTTCGTTGTGCACGGTCTGCCGTTTTTGTCTTTGTCTCTGACTGACTATTCGACAAAAACTGGCTATACCAACGAGAAACACACTAGTACAAGACCTGATAAAAATTGCAAGTTTGTGATGAAGGTCTGGATTATTTTAAATTTGTTCCTTAAGTTCGGATTATACAAGGATAAAAGGGTTGTTGCGAGGTCGGCACGTGTATAGATCTACTTTTTGGTAATTGTTTGTAGTCTATTTTTTTGTCTGCGTAAGTTATAAAAAGAAGGGAAATTAGATTGTAATGTAAATGTACGTTTTTGAGACAATTCCGATTAAGTTCACATTTATTGAATTGGAAATTTCTTCAAATTCACGGAATTTAAAATACCAAATCGGTGTAACGAACTGCTTAATTATGGATAGGATAATTATTAGAGATAGCGAATTCAATAAGTAAATCTGCTATGTCGATAACTATAAATGTAAGCATGTAAAAAATTAGATGATTAAATAGAATAAAAGTTAATTTTAGAAAATCTTAAAGAAGTGGATTATGTAATGTTAGAATTAAATTATTTTTGAACTTACTTACATACAGATGTGAACTTAATTAAAGTAAACTTAGTATATTTATAATTATCTTAATTTAAAGTTAACGTTACAAGGAACAGTTTGCAAATATTTATTTCGCCAATACTCATCATTCTATTATATTATCAGAGAGTACTACACACGTTCGGCTGAAATAATGAAAAAAAAAAAAAATCAAAAAAAAATTACAATTACAAGAAGAAATCGGAACGTTATGCGATAAAAAAAACCCATCAACAAGCAGTTACTGCGGACGCACCTACTATTATTATGTAAATACATTGGTCAAGATATTTTATATATTATATTGTGTAAATCATTGTTAAAATTAGAAATATATAGAACAAAAAAAAAATAAAAACCCATACAATAATCTAATTGATACAAATAAATTCATCGTCTTAAATAAATAAAAAAAAATCAAGAATATATAGTATCAGGTGTAGTAGTACATGTAAAGAACTATATGTAGGACAAACTAGTAAAACGTTCCAAGTACGGTATTATGAGCATATCGTTGCTATTAAACACGGTCATGTACATAGAAAAGTCTTCGGACGCTGAGCACATCATAATAGGCATAAACTTTTCATTGATATAGGCGAAGACTTGATTATTTTGAAATATACATCTCGAAGAAATTTACTAAACTACGCCGAGGCATAATAAATTCAAAAATAATCCAATTAATGTCAATGTTACGTTAAACAATAGTCCTTTCTGTATGCGAGCATTTCAATTTAATTTTCGTTTCATTTAATTATATCATGTTTTACATATTTTCATTTTCGTTATTTATACGGTTTTAATTATACCGACCTACCGCATTTACTTATCGATCTATATTTTTTTTAAATACGTTACGAAAAATAACTACAACATTAATCGTTACACGACCATGCTTATACAGTTCGTAATAATTCGGAAACCTGTGCCGGTCTTTTTGTGTATTAAATTTTGTGAATTTGAGTAAATACTCTGTTTATACGCTCATTATAATTCCGATTCATGTTGTAACGTATTTAAACAAATAGAAGAAACAAAGTCCGGCAGTTATGCGTGATTGGATTAAGTAAAATGCTTCATCTCTATAGGAATTTAAGTGCACAGAGGAGACCACTATTTTGCTCCCTGTCAATGTATAAAAAATTACTTAATCCGTTTCAGAATCGTATTGTAAACGAGCATATTTTTGTCTAAAAACATAGGGGACTACGTCAGAAAATTCTTACAGTTGGGACACGAAAAATCATGCTGATATTTAAAAGATAAACAAAAAAATAAACAAGTTTTTAGTTAAATGTAGAGAAATCCGTATCCCGTTTTGTTAAAATTTACAAATGTAAAATAAATAAATTCCCCGTATTAACAAACAAAACAAAGTATAAATTTACTTTAATTTAATTGAAATAACTTATTTTAGAAACGCTTTCGGGCATCATCACCTAACAACACAGAGTACACTAAATTAAAACTAAATAAAAATTTACGATACTGTTTTGTTTTTTTTTTTGTTTTTTTTTCCTTAAAAATAAATAGTATTCTCGATTCAAGAACGACACTTAACCGTAATTATTTGGAAGAGGATTTTTCGCTCTTTCAAAGTCAACTCTAGACTTCCTTTTGGACATTTTATCTCGAAATTCCCTTTAAATCAGCACGGTCATATCATTTCTAGCTTGAATTAAACATGCGGGTCGAATGAACATTCGCACAATGATCGAAAAAATCGCCCGGATTGCACTTACGCTAAAATCGATAGAGCCTTTTCGGCCAGTTCTCAATAGCGTCAACACTTTTGAGATTTACAACATCCGTACCATAACTGCTCGGTTTTATTATAGTCCACATTGCTGACATAACGTTCAACAACCGTTACACCTTACAAAACGTAATCTAATTTTAACCGACTCAGTTGTTTAATAAATTTTATATCCAATTTCCGCTGTCTAATTCTGCATCGACTTTGTAAAAGTATCTCTATTATCGCGTGCCAATCTTAGCATAGTATTGTGTGGCCTTCTTCCCGACTCCGTCTTATCGTTTATTATAACGTGTAGTCTATCCATTCGACCATTTCGTAGGCTTCTCTCTTTTGCAGATTTTTACACGGTCCGTGATGAAAATAAATAAATGAGCCCTTTGTGTTTCAAAAGTGTCGTCCGAGATAAGGCTAACGGAATGGGCCGGATCCAAAAGTGTACGGAACATGATAGTAGGTAGGAAGATCGAAATTGACGAGAAAAGAACATTCGAATAGAATGTGAGTGGCATTGTAAGCATAACCGCGGTCTGCGGAATCAAGAAAGCAATAAGGACAAGAGGTAATAGAAAATCGATAAAGATAAAAACACGCCACGGCCGAAATGTGTAAATATAAAGGGAGTAACGCAACGATTGCGATAAGGGGAGAATAGAGCTGGGTGCGAGAAAAAACGACTGCATTTAGGAGCAAAACAAGTAATAAGTATTGGAGAAGGCGCTTAATTTTTATCATAAAACGACTCGGCTGTTTTACACTGAATTTCAGGTCAAATGTAAATCCTGAACTAGCATCAAAGTCGAAGGCCTTTTTATGCGTTAATGCAGGAGAAGACGCTGTTTCTTTTTCTGTTGTCGATACACGAAATATTGTACACTTCATTTCATTTCCTCTTTTTCCGTTTTTCTTTTATTGTTGTTACATCTTCTTTCTCATCCGGTTTTTGAACATTCGACCAAGAGCTATATAATAATGCGGGCGATTTGGGAATATATTATTTTGCTGTATGTTCTCTAATCACCTTGGTTACACGCAGAGGGTGGAAATAAACGCGTCGGGATGACTGTTGCATCACTTAGTTCGTTCGGCCGATCGTACGCTACTTATTAGCCGAAAGTAAATTTAACTGTGATAGCTTTATAAATATCTACATTATTTTTAATTGCGACTCGATACTTACGGTATATATATATATATATATATATATATATATATATATATATATATATATATATATATATATATATATATATATATGATTCGATATGAATGTGTTGCAGTGTACTTTTTTTGAAAATACTCTCAACAGTTTTAATTCCCATTCTGTGTTGTTTATTACCGCGACCTTTCTTGTTCTATCTTCAATGTATTAAAGGTTTTGTTGCTGACCTAGCATTACTCGAAAAGGTAGAAAATATCAATTCTTACGCCGTCTACATTTCGCCTACAGCGCGCGCTAGTCTAACGGACGAGGTGCTTGCTTAGCAGGTTAGAATTATTATCGAGACTGGTCTTGTAGCTCAAGTCGATTTCCTTATTGTATACCTCTATATCTGAAATCGAACATTGACTATAATATTGAGGAAATCATCTGAGCGAAAGTAAAAGTGGATCGTTCCAAAAGCAGTAAGCAACTTATACGTTAAACCCTTAAGTGTAATGAGAAGAGCTTAATGCCTGTAACAGTTTGGTATTCTTTTCGGTTGAAGGTTGCTCGAGGTAGTAATGCGAAAAATAAGCTATAAAAATTCTTTAAATGTAAAACTTTTTCCCAACTCACCTTACCGAGAAAGAGAAGAAAAGAAAAAGGTCTAGAAATATTGAAACACTGAAAAGAAAGAAATAAAAAAAAAAAGTTCGGTAGGGCATGTATTACAAAGAGCTACTCGATGAAAACAAATCTTCTTCGAGGTAATTCCCCATAAATCGGCCACTGATGTCAGTTTCGTTTGGTCTAATGAAAATTCGATACGATATTAAGGTGTAATAATAAGAAGTGCTACGTTATTAGAGGTAAAAATTACTTAGCCGGATATAGCGGTGTTTTTAATGCACCATCATAAATGCAGATTTAAGGGTTGGTTCTTTAAAGCGTATTTTTCACATGTATCTCATTTTCTTTGATTATTAAGATTTACATAGACATAGGTTCCTAGCTGTTCAACATCCATCGCGTGTCTGTTCTTTAATAACTGAAATGAAACCTTTCCTAGTTCGTTTAACGATTAATTCCTTATAATTATATTAGATTCGCCTGAATTATACTTTTTTTTTTTTTTTTTTTACCGCTAATGTATACATTATGACGCTTAAAATTACTTTCAGTTTAACGGCATGATCAATATATTAAAATTTTTTCTTATACGTCTACATTGGAGTAAGTTAAAGCCGCGAAATATAATTAATTTTTATTTTTGTATACATTTATGCGTGTGTGTTTGTACGGTTTTCATTAACCGGGGTTAATTTTTTTTTTTTTAAATTGGACATATAAAAAAAATGATTATTTATCATTTTTTTAAAGAAACGGTAAGAGGTTGCAGTATACGGAAAATTAATCCATCAGAAATATCAGCCAGTGTGTTTTTAAAATATTTTGCTATAAATTAAGCTTTGCGTGCGTTTGAACTGCCTAGAGTTGCTTGAAATCGAACTTTTCAAATAGTTTGATCATCATTATTATTATTATTATTATTATTATTATTATTATTATTATTAAAGCTTGCTGAGTAAAGAAAGAAATGTCTAGTCGAAGTTTTCAGCGGCCATTTCAGAGAAAATTTAAATTAGACAACTCAAGCACGAAAAGCGGTTGAAACGCGGTCCGTTAATTCCCTTAATCCGATTTTTGAACGGCTTTTTACGGGCCCGTTCGTTATCGTCCAATAATTCGAAGGGGGTTAGTTGTCACATTATGATAATCGTATAGAAAGCGGAACAATGAAGAAGAAATGGATCGTCAAATGCGTCTATCGTGCGGCCGTGTGTACCCTTGACATCCGCGCTGAGATACGTATCTTTCTATTTTCGGATACCGAGAAGCCACACCTTGCGCGGTAAAGATTCACGGACACTTCTAGCTCGGGAGATAAAAATAAAAGATGGGCACAGACGTCATCGTTTCAAAGAAAGAGCCACACCGGGCCACGGTTGCACTCTGTTCATCTTACCCTTCGGTCGACAATTGATGGAAGGGAGTGTCATCTCGCTGAGATTTTATCCGTATCTGCATATAGTTTTTTCGTAATACGTCGTTCTTGTGCATTCGCCTACAGTGAGTTATTTTAAATTTACCACCCCTTCACCGCGGCAAACTTATAATATTTCTTTCGTCTATTTCGATCATTCCCTCCTCGTTCCACCCGCGTCGCAATTGTTTAAGATTCCGTGTTTCGGTTTAGGTGAGGGCAGAAGACAGTATATTCTCGAACACAGTAAGCGAACTGCGATAAATTTTCAGTATCCGGAACTGCTCGTCTAAATTGCGGTTCGATGCTTTTACTGAGTTTCTGAAGAGTTTTTGTAAATTTCCAACGTTACGCTATTTCAACATAAATGATAACGGCCGAAGTGTCATTAGAACGAGAAAAGCGATCTCCAACTACATTTATGAAAAGGATATATAAAACTCGCTTAAAAATATATTTCATAAATTAAAATTCGGTAAAACTGAAATTATTGAATTCGTTGGAGTTGTATTAAATATAAAACTAGAGGTCCTTGCTTGCTCGTTCGCGTACCTCCGGAGAGGTTCCTTCACCTATTTGCTTCAGTCTAACCCACGCAGCATCATTAAACTAGCGAAAACCCTAGTCGAGTGTTTAATTTTTAATTATTTCCGGCTATTTCAGTAATATTGAAATATTTTACAATTTCGATATTACAAAATAAAATCAGAAAAAATAAGTAAAAATTGTCTATCTACACAACGTGTAAAAGTGGGGAAATTTTGTATTTTTATATGCGCATTATTATAATAATAGTACCGAGATCTATTATGAACTTTCATTTCTCTCTATTGTTTAGAAAAGTTTTGAAATTTTTCATATAATGATTTTAAATAACACGATTTGCTTAATAGCCAGAAAATTGGCCGGATTTTTTTATTTTGTTATTTATCGACAAATAATTTTCTAATATTCGATGTGACGCTGTTAAATCGCTGATTTAAATTTATTCTTGGCTATATTTGTATATTTGAAATGTGTTTCCATATTTTACCGCGAATACGGAGTAAATTTCTGGTTTTTATTTTTAATTTTAAATAGGTACACTCACTCTCCCTTGACAAAACCAAGTTAAAAAGCCGTTTTCTTTTCGTTTTTTTTTTTTTAATTTCAAAAAATAATATGTGAAAGAAAATTGATGTTTCAATTTCGATAAAGTTAATTTATGCGAACAATAAAAACGAATATTGCGAATTCGGAAGAAATAAATAAATAAAAAGTAAGTAACAGCGTCGTGTAAAGTATGTACAATGCCACCGTCTTATGATGAAAAAAAAAATGAAATATATTATTTAGGAAAGAATTAAAATCACATTAAAATAAATCTATTTAGAAGCGAGTATGTCTTAAACTTTTCTAAATTACCGACAACTAATAATCGCTGTTTCGCTCCACTACCGCTTCTGTACCGCTCTTTATTATCACATCCGACAGGTTTTCACTAGATTTCGCCTAACGTATTTATCAATTAGACTCGTGAACGCTATTTAGCGGTAGCGCAGTGACAGTTTCACGTGAAAAATGTGCAGTGTACGACGCTGAAAGTAGCAAAGTTCCTGGTTAAACGCTTCCATCTATTTGCTTGTGTTTTTGTTTTGAGGTGTATGTATGTTTCTCAATGTGCTTTTGGTGATTCGCTGACTTCAGAGAGTTTTCAAAGCGTCTGATAAAAGACAAAAGACGAGCAGATCATCAAATCAGAATTCAACTACTGCTGGACACTGACCGGCGACTGGTATTTTGCACATTAGGCATTTTTCTTCGCATCGACTTCGCGGATTTCTGCTGGCAAGCTAAAATCTGTCTCTTCAGCAGGTTAATCTGTACTGGCAGAGACGTGGCGCAGATTTCTTTCTTTTTTAATTTACTTTGGTACTTCGCAGCATGACTAGAAGCACCTGTGAGGAGTCGCCACTCATGTATATATACATTTATACATGTGTTTTGTAATAAGAGCAAAAGTTGCATATATATATATATATGGCTATTAAAGTTTGATGAAATTCGCGAGTTTTTTGGTGTTTCGATGAATCGATTGATCTAATTGTTGGGAAAATTATACGAAACGAACAATTTTAAAAGGAGGGCGACCGATGTTTAAGCGTTCATTATATTTTAAGGATTTACTAAAAAAAAAGTAACTGGAACACTTATTTACCCCCATGGTAATTAAAAATAAATAAATGCATAATATCTTTGTTTCGCGATGAAATATATTTACTTATAACACAACGGATTTGAAAATATTATGCCGATTCCCAAATTTTCAGAGAAATACTCTTCTTTATAGCTTTAATTGTAGCCCGCGTTAGTACCTGTTTTTGCAGGTAATAATTCCGATTTTTATAGTACGCTGCCAGATCGTACTAATACTGTAAGTCATGTCTAAAACACCGGTACGGTATTAAGCAATTAATTTTCTAAACGTTCAATGTTTATAAAATTAAGAGTCAATCATCTCACCCTCGACTAGTGGTGAAGAAACTTATTTTGTCGTTTTCGTTATTGTTTACTGAAAAAGAAGAAGAATTGTATTTAAAAAATTTAAATGAAAGGCAGCGATCATTGTAAAGGTGCGTTATGATTTCTAGCGGAGGTGCTTTGTTTTCTCCGTTGCTTTACATCATCTTTTCTTACGTTGACTCCCATTAGTGGTTAACAAGGGAAGGGCACGACCTGTGAAATTCATTTCGTCGGTACAAAACTCTGTATAATAATAGTGCTCCCTTAGGATGTTCACCCTATAATAATAATAATAATAATAATAATAATAATAATAATGGCGTCGGATGACCAGTCAATTCGGAGAAAAAAGCCTTCGAAATACTAACAAGTTTAGTTATGCTCATGTTCGCATTTTTCGCTCGATTAACTTTTTTTTTGTTTTTTTTTTTTTTTTTTAATTTAATTATTTTTACAATTAAATAAATCCGTTATTATTTACAAACATCAATAATTTAAATAAAAATTATTCTATTTAGAAAAACGGTTTATTAAATTTCAAATAGGATTTTAATTAGTTTTTTAAAATACAAATATTATAATAAGTAAAACTTTAAATTTTATTATTATTTAATTTTATTTTACATACATTTTTTTTTTTTCATTAAAAATAAGAACCTGAATGATGATTGTCATAAAAACATTTAAAACAATAAATTTTTCAACATGTAGCGTAATTAATAAAAGAGGAATTATCGCAAGAACAATATTCTATAACAGTTGGGAAACAAACATCATTTACATTCAAAAAAATTTCTCTATCTTCCGAAAGTTTAACAGCGTACCAAGAATATCATTCTATGAAAAATAATTGGCGGTGACATTTGGTGATGACAAAATATCGATTGAACTTTGATATGTCTTCTCGTGAATTTATTTCTCGAATCTGTTCCGATTAAATATGCTGAATTTTGTAAACGTTTAATTCGATTTTTTACCTGTCTATAATCACATTAAAATCTAGATTTTAATGATCGAAGTGACTGTAATTATTTATATATATATATATATATATATATTATTGCCGTAATTTTGTACTTAAAAAAAAAAAAAATAGTTACTATAATTTATGTATTATTTAATATATTTAATAAGCCTTTTTTCTAAATAAAATAAAATAATTTTTATTTAAATTATTGATGTTTGTAAATAACGGATTTATTTAATTGTAAAAATAATTAAACGAATTAAAAAAAAAAGAAAAAAAAGATAAAAAGTTGAGCGCAAGATTCAAAGCCAAACATAATAACTCAACTTGTTAGTATTTTAAAGTTTTTTTTCTTCTTCGAATTGACCATTCGACGCTATTATTATTAAAGGGTTGTTGATACAGCGCACTATTATTATACACAGAGTCTTGTGCTGAAATGAATTTCCGAGGTCGTGCCCTCCCCTTGTAAGATTTACTTACTTTAAGTCTGAGAATCATCGGGTTGTATAAAATTAGCATTAAATTAATTATTTAAAATTCTCAGTTTACCTTCCGTTTAATACAGGATTTAATCGATGCGTCCAAGTTTCCCGCGACAGCGTCACAAAAATTACAACCTAGTTTATATACATATAATGTATTTTTGAAAATCGTTGAATATCGTTGAATATCGTTAACTTCGGAATATTTTCATTTAAACGCGTATTTTTCGTTAATTTATGTATCATTATCGGACGTAATTTTAAATATTCTCTCGTTCTTTCCGTTAAGAGACTAATTTCCGGTCGGTCTTATTATTAAGTTGGTTAATTTATTTCGTCGCTATTCCGTACAGAATTGTCGATTCGCCGCGAATATGTTAAAGAGGTTTACCGAATCGGACAACGGATTGTGAAGTATGTGGAAAATGAATTGATTAAAATTTATTTCGGACACTCTTGTCCGTTCCCCGATATATTCGAATTTTCGTTAAAACCGGATATAGAATCAGAAGAAAAACAACGGAAACTCCAATTATCGTTTGAAAAGTGATAGTTGCACCCGGTTTTACGTGCGAGAGTCGGTTATTACGCATACTCTGTGTACATTGCACAATAGCACGCGTGTATTTTTATACGGTTTTCCGATGATATCGAGAAAATTAAAACGGTGTTGGTGTCAATCCGGACTGGATGGAAATATGTGGCCCGTGTTTCTTTAGTTGGTCCCGGCTCTGGCTGTACACATCGAATCGGCTCGCGATTACACACTGCTACGCTTCGTGCGCTGGTAATTAGTCGGCATGTGTGTGAGGTTTTGTCGTATTTCGACTGGAAAAGGAAGTAGCGGTTAACGGATAAAGAAGAGAGAATCAGAACAAAAAAAAGAGCATAGTCGATGCGGTGCAGATGTGCGTACTCGCTTTCGAAACTAGTCTGCGTCTAGTTGCACAAACTCCTGTAAACTTTGTCGTTCTTCTCTATCGCTCGGTCGAAATATCCGCTTTCTCCTCTTACTTCATTATGACGACCGCGTCCTTTTTTCGCTCTTTCGTAAAAATTCCAATTAGAAGATGAGATCGTTCTCCTTGTTGAATCTTTTTCTCTCGTCGCATTTCCAGCCATTTCGGGACGTTTTCCGTTATTTAATTTATATTTCTCCTTTTAAATCTGTTTTACACTCTTTCCCCTACGTAATTTGTTTCTATGTTGTTTTATTCCATTTTTTTCCTCCTTTTATTCGTCTGTTTTTTACTCGTTTATTATTTATTATCCCTTTTTGTAACAGCTCGCGCATTTTAGTATCTCATATTGGAGATGGTTTTCGTTTCACGGACGCGGTAAAATGTTGCGTTTGAACGAGTTTATTCCTTTTTTCACACATTCGTTTCGATTCGGATAAGAGTGATATCTCGAAAACACATGTCAAATGGTGAAAGAACAAATTTAAGTATAAGTTCCTCCGATAGATATATACACACATGTATGGGGGGGAGTTACTCTCTGACGAGAAATACTTGTATCGTAGCCGCGTGTCTGATAATGCGTCTAATATTTAATTTTGCATTATTAGCGGGAATGAAATACCATCGAAAAAATCAACTTGATGACTCCTCGGAACGCGCACATCTTTGTTCATAAATATACACATTTGTAAACTATTATAAAAGATTCATAGAAGCATCGCGTCGTAATATAGCTTCGATTTTGTTTAATCTGGTTTATGATATTCGGCGAATCGAACCATAAAAAAAACAAAACAATTAACATTCTCCGGATTGACTGTCTCCCCGATTCTTTTCGTCTTTCCAGTCCGCGTGCCCCCTGCATTTGCTACCGTTACGAACTTTTTTGCTCACCATTCCTTCGATTTTACTTTGGAACTCGATACACTGTTCACGCGCAGATGTATAACTTTCAGATTTTCCCATCTTCCTCCACAGCTGTGTAGTACCGTCTATATAACGAGAGAGGAATTTCGCTTTCTGCTCACTCTGATGACGGTTGAATGATGGCACCACAACACAGCGATGCTCGCGTTGTAACTCCGGAAAACGGAAGATCCGTATCTAAATAATTGAATTGTAAGGCAGGCCAGATTCTTAAGAAATTCATTACCGCCTCTATGATTTTTCCCGCGGATTCTCTATCGTTAAAACATATGTACGGCCGAAAATGTTAGTGTTCTCATAAACTCGCGGACTTGTTGCACGCTGTACATCCTTCTCAATCGCTTATACTACCAACCTTCACCTGGTCAAAACTTTATTATACTCGTCATGTGCAGTAAGCAATCTTTTGTATTTTCCCTTTCGTTCCTCTTTATCTCTGTTGTCCGATTAATACGATCTATACGGCTATGTTGGCGATTCCGGAGTACAATTCGCCGCAGCGTAAAAACAAGCCTTCACGAGACCAGCTCTACTTTTTTCGGAATCTCGCAGTTGCCAGACGGGTTGACATTATTAAAATGCTTTCCGTCTTTTATTAATTATCCGCAACAAATACTCGCCCGGTGATCATTGCATATCGTTGTTTCAAAAGCACTCGCTGTGGATTTCCTCTTATCGTTTTGATTTTTGTTTTGTCTCGTCTAATGATTGAATAACGTTGTCCTTGAAAAGGTCTCTTTGAGAGTTTGAGAAATACAACGAAAAATACGTCACAAGTTTGGAGAATAAGACGGTTGCGGCGTTCGCCAAAAAATCGTTAGATATTTGTCACGGTGCACGAATTGTTTTTCGAAAATTCAGTTTATTTAAATCGCTTCGTGCAAATTATAAACAGTCGGTGAACATTCGTAACGGAACTATTGCAATCAAAGAGGTTGAAAATCTTTTCTGGTTCACCGAAAAACTTTGGTTGAGACGGTCGAGCTTTCAGCGTCGTAGCCCCATGCATGTTCCATTACTAACATGTTTTTGCGAGTCGTTTGATCGGCGATGTTTACGCGACGGCAATGTTTTTTTTTTTTTTGAAAAATTCGACAGTTTCGGAACAAATTTTACACCATCACCTGTTTCGAAAACCGAAAAAAATTCGTTTCGCACCGACGCTGTTAAGTTCCTCCGTTTCGTCATCGACTTCTCTAATAGTGTGATTCTTCTATTAGCAGCCGATTTCTCTAAATTTTTCCTTATTTTCATTGTTAGCCGGGGGTGGCGCGCTAGACGTGTCTCCCCGACCCTATTGAAAAAAGGCTTTTGCACCATTCACGAATTCGTGACGCGAATGATTCGCTGCACTTAATTCCATCGTTAATGCAACATTTCGGGCGAATCTCCGATCGAACATTTTCTGATACATAAAACAACATTCCACTGCACTAAAATAGAAAATACACTAGTTTACGCGCGAAACACTAAAATTAGTGATGGCTGTTTGAAAATAATATGTTGTGGACAACGCCTATAGGCGCGGGGTCATATTTACATACGCAAAAATAGAATTAAAAAAAAAAAATCCCCCATTCATTTTGATTACACCTGGTTCGTCGGTTGAACTTAAACGCGCCTATCGCAGCTCTTGCGACGAAAGAAAATGAAAACTCGGTAACGCTCTTTGAAAGTACTTTCTTTTTTTTTTGTTTCTTATCAAATCAGCATCTTCTAAGACTGGCCGGGGAAGTCTTCGTATTGTTTGAAAAGCGTTCTTGTTCTTTTTCGAAAATCGGCCGGAGAAGGAAGAGATGCGTGAATGGTTTTTCATAGTTTTCTTCGTAATGAGATAGACGCAAAAATCTGATAATTTTGTCGACTGCATCTGATAAGCCGAAGCGGATATAATAATAGCATGCACTTGCATCGCTCCGTTTCGGTTCGGTCAATAGGTGCCGAGTAAAAAGTAATGCGTTTATTATCATCGCTGTTGCATTTCGATAAGAGAAGGCAGACTTCCAGAACAGATTAAGGGTTCTTGCGTCTCGGCCATTCTTATCATTTTTATGTCGTCTCTCGGTGGTGTGTATAAGTGATAAGAGCGAACAGCCCCTCAGCAGCTTTAGATTAAAACCGCTGATTTTCTCGATTGTTGCACCACTGTCGTTTTCCGATAAACTTCTGACATAAAAAATACCAGTATAAAAAACGCCTAGATTATTTTACTGTACATCGTTAACCGATGACAGTTTGATAATTTATTTAATGAAAACGAAGTTCATCTGCCGCTGAACCGTGCCGCAAGTATTATTGGTCCGACGGTTCGATGCATGTCGCCGAACGAACATTAATTCTTTAGATTATAGATTTCGGTTTGGAGACTATAAGTGATCGATTATTTTCATTTCCTATATTCGCTTGCAATCGAAACATAACTCGAACAAATTCGAATGGCGAAGATTTTATTCAAATTGTTCCACGTTTAATAATCACGATGGTTAAAGTTTTCATCGGGGCCGCCGATCGTGTAATCTATATTAACGTTAGAAATTAAGTTAAAAACTAAAATCGATTAAATTGACAACAAGTATAGTTAATTTCAGTTTTATTCGTTTCACGATCGTGTACAGTGTTGTTATTTTAAATACCCTTCGTGAAACATACTTTTTCCGGCGAATAATATTATCGGGTAATTTCCGCTGTTTTATCGGTGACGAGCGAATTTTTTTAGTATTGCGTAATAATACACACCTTCGTGTATACACAAGCAGTTATTAAACAAAAATATGTAATACACAATTACAAGAGATGGTTAAAGGGTGGATGCGAGAGTGAGTAAAAACTTGTGTAGTGGTTGCGGTAATGATTAAAAGGCTCCGCGTGATTAAAGAGAGGTTCGGAAACAAGGAACGATAGAAGGAGAGTGCCAGAGCTATTGTCTCTGACGGGTTGTATTTTATTGGGAAAAAAAAACCAAAAAACGAAAAATGTCAATCTCTTTAAAACAACGAAATTTTAAAAAAACATATCGACCGGTAATTTTGCAATAAAAAGTAGTAAAAAATAATTACTGGATAAGGGATGATATATTATTATTTCAGTACACTTAAGAATATTGTGATTATTCTTAAATAACATTAGTACGGGACTAAATTAAAATTTCAAGCGGTTGCAAACAGTACTACATATATAAGCCGAGCTCGTTAATAATATGAGAAATGTTTTTTTTTTTTTTTTTTTTAATTCTGACACCGTATATAATTATTTAACACGGTTTTTAATTATCAATGTTGCGCCACTCTAATAAAAGTATTTTTGACATTGTTTAGGAATAATTATAATATCCTGAAGCGCACCAAATTCGTATTATCCTTTATACCTCTTTTTTTTTTACTTTTTAGAGCAATTTTTTCTAAATTTCTAAGTTGGCAGGTTGTTTTTTTAAAAAATAATTTTATTTCATAATTTTTAGCGTAAAAAGGTTTGAGTGATTGTGATGGACCAGCCAAAAATGCTGCTCGCCTGAGAAATTATTATTGAAATAAAGAAAATTATCATCGGGGGGGCTCTCCTCCGTAATTAGAGTAATGTTGAAATATAATAATATTATTGCCGATCGAAGCGAGCTTCCAAATAGCGCTGTACGGGGTTTTTTCTTTGATTCGCTTTTTTTCTTCTCAAATCGTAGTTCCCCTGTTATTATATTGATAACGTTTCACGTTACCTGCGTTCGTTGTTGCTTGAAACATTTTGGCTTCTAAATTTTAAAATTTCCTAGCTTCGTTAAACTCTTCAGCTGCTATTGAACATGCTCTAAAATTTTTTGACTAATTTTCGCTCGGCTATAATTTTTTTAAAAAGACTCTAGTGGAACATAGGACTCTACTACCACTGTTCTCTTTCGAAGAAACGGAACAATGGATTCGGTCTACACGGAGTTATGCGTGAACAAAATGAAAAAACAAATGCGCGGAAAGTATATAATCTCCTTATTTATTTGTTTTTATTACATTTTTTTAACTCAGTAAAAAAGGGCAACTTCATTAAAGCCGATTAAAATTGCACCAAATCAATGGAAGCAATTCACCAAAAAGAGTCGTATATTCTCTATCGCGGATAAAAGCTTTATTCTTCTGATTTTATTTTAAACTCGACGTTACATGTTTCAGTGTTTTCCTGCTATCAATGAGAGATGTGTGTGGTAACCAAGATGTATAAGCTGAAGATGAACTCGTTGGCTCACTTTATGTGGCGTATGGCGAGCAGAGAATGTTAATTAAAAAGTGTGTAACGATACAAAACACCGTACTAATGTCGGCGGAGGACGACATATGGTACCGAATGCTAAGACGAAATGGTTCAAAGGCGTTACGGTACATACATATAATATGTTGTTATATTCGCCGGATGCCAAATAAATAATATGCGCAATTTATACCGAAAAGTAGACATCGGTTTTTGTTTACGGGGGTAATTTATTACGAGAGAACGTGAATAAATTTGAAATTCTCAAAAGGGCTGTTTTAAAGATGCGGTCAGAACAGGAATAGAACGAGAGAGAGGGAGAGATGAAAAAAGAAAACTACGACAAACAAAGCAGCTCCAAGGAGAATGGAAAAAAATGATAAGAAACGGAGATGATAGGAAAAGAAGTTAAAAATACTGACGCGAGGGAATATAAAATCGAACGAGTAGTGGACGAAAGAATACGGGCATTTTTCTATTGTTAAACAGCACGGATTGTAAGTGCGCTATTATTAATCGCTTTACGCTTAAACCTAAATTACTATCAATAATTGAAATTAACTGTTTAATTACTGATTTTTTTTTTTGCTGTCAACAACATACATATATTAAGGGTACAAAAGTTGTAATTTGACAGTGAATAAAAAAAAAAAATCGTGTATTGTAAAATTAATTGAAATTATTTTTCGTGCTACTATCCAAAGTCAGTTATTTCATTTGGCTTTTCTAGCGCGAGGAGATAAGTAAATAACCGTTACTGCGCTTAGGGTCGTTACGGTTGTTGAGAATTATAAAAATTATTGTATGTCCCCTCTCGTTTCAGATAATTTTCAATAAATTGTGAATTTATTAAGAATTGCTGAAGTTTAAAATTTTCTTTTATTGTACAAAAAAAAAAAAAAACAATGAAAATCTCTATTAATTACCAGTACTAATAATAACGAGGCTATCGCACGACACTACGGCGAACTGTATTAATAATGTTGGCTCGTGTACATTTATTTAACGCGTTGTATTTCGATCGCAAAGTTTAATTTTATTTTACCATTATCGTTTATTTTATAGACACACCCTGGTTATATTTCAAAAAATGATGCTTTTTACGTCAAATAGTAATTTTTAGTTCAGTTTTACCTTTATTTTGTGACACAGTACTGGATAGATATCGCGCATTTACGTTTCGTCGCACTCTCGCAACACATTGACCACAGATGTACTGCTTAAAAAGTAGATATCTTGCTCGACCGGAAAGCTTCTCATCCGGCAATGACGTTGATTTAGACGTTTTTATGTTTTCTCTTTCAACACTTTTTTTTTTTTGTTTTTATTTATTTATTTTTTCTTCTTTTAAAAATTAAAAATTGACCTAAGCAAATCATTTGGAAGTTTTAAAGCAGTAAGTCTCGTGTGGCCATTCGATATTTTCTGTCCCTTGTTCTTTAACAGATTAGAAGGCAGTTGATTTTTACCTCGCTTAAGATAATACTTAGTTTTTTTTTTCTCTCGCCAGTTTAGTGAAGTTACTTCCCGTCATGAAGGAGTCACCCCCCCCCATTTTTTTCCTTTATTTAACAGTTTTGGATATTTTTTAAATACGATACTGCGAGGTTTTTCGCAATTCGTTTTTCAAGTGTAATGTTCTTGCCAGTTTAGGTACTCGTCCGCCGTAATCTCGGAAAGAATGAACAATCGCCGGCAACTGAAACAAAAGTTCAATTTTATTTATATTAATCATCGATAATTCATATCTTTCCATGTATTATAGATTTAGTAATTGTGTTGTTTTTTTTTTTTGTGTGGGGCATTTTTTTTAATGTGTTGTTGAAACCTGGTTAATCTGTGAAATTAATAATAATCACGGTGAAATCGAGAAGAAACCGTGTTGTGGCATGTAATTAAAAATAACCTCGAGAGTTTCATCTGGTATCCCCCTGGTGGGGGGAATAGTGAACTAAATAAGAAAAAAAAAAAAAAATTGAGCGTTTCACTGCAGATTACTTATATTAGAAGGTACACACATAGCTGTGGTTTCTTTTTGCAAGCGATTTTCGGTGATTTATTCGAAATTTTTGGCTGCAACATTTTTTCAACTTTTACAGGTAATTCGAGTTTGTTTTTTTTTTTTTTTTGCTTTTTTTAAGTTATTTTAGCGTATTTTTACCCATTCACTATGCTCTTATTGAGTTTGCGCGAACGCATCGAACGTTTTATTACAATTCTGCTTCTCCGTACATCTCATTTTTGAATTTGCAGCGTTTACGAAAATTATTCAACCTGAAAATTTTAGCGGTGATCAGTCAATCGTACTGCGTTACAGCTGCCGGAATCGCCTTGTCGGATGAGGACCGACATGCAATTAGTCTCGTATAACGCTTTTCGAAGGAGGTGTAGCTCTCTGTTCGTTTTTTAATGATTGTCCCTTTGTCTATTATTCTTCTTTTTTTTTTTTAACTGCGCCGATGGTCATTAAATTGATATTTTTCCGCTACACCTATATACAGAGAAGCACACAGTTGCAAGTTCGCGCTGCAGGTTGGTGTTTTCGTTTTTCTGTACGTGCAGGCGAATCGGTTAAATCAATGTCAACTGAAATTTAACAAAACGGGAAGATAAACACGCTCTAGCATCGAATCAATTGTACGGCCCATTAGGCGATCGATATTGACTCCATAATGAGAGTGACACTACTCGTCTCATTTTGTATATATGCATATATATATATATATATATATATATATATATATATATATATATATATATATATATATGTATATAGGTTGAATGATGTGCTTTTTCAATAGGATAAAATTGAATGCAAGAAGATAACGATGATCGAAACTGACGGACACAATTGAAAGTGCCTAATGAATTATGTGTTGTGGATGATGAACTCTGGACTCTCTCTGCCGACTAGAACGGAAATCGGAGAGGTTGTTAGTTCGTTTCGTATTTTTTCGTTGGCATTTCACTACTTCCTGTATACTGCCGCCGGTGCAATAGCCCGGCCAGTATTATAGCGTACGGTGTTTTTTGTTTTTGTTTGATTTTCCTATTCATTTGGAATAATAATGCCCGGCTCTGGCGCTCTGTACCCCGCTGTCGACCGTATGAATAATTAAAATGTGACCTTTCTGCGTACCGAACAAGCGCCACAAAGTTACGTTTTCTAGAATGTTCCGTTTGCCGGTCGCGAACCAACAAACGTCTTCTCGAAGTGAACAAGAAGGTGTACCTGTGTCCTTCTCTTCTCCGTTATCTTTAATTAATCAAACAGATTTCAGCCGATAGCGTTGGTTGATCGTTTTATTGTTCGCTTCTATTTCATCGTTGATGGACCGCTAAAGGATTTTAATTGTTGATGACAGCTCCGATAGGGGCGAAGCGAAATGGATGTGCGTGTTTTTTCTGGAGTACGTCTTTGGCGCGGTTGTACGCGGCATTCGTACGTAGCGCAACTGTAAGAAGTGCAATAGTACTAAACTGACGACCATTGTAAGCGTATATTTAAATACGCGATACGCGTTCTTGCATGTTTTACCGTGTACATTATTTACGAAGGGAGAGAGAGAGAAAGAGTGATAGAGATGATTGTAACAAAGGGCGCGAATAAAATTTTATATTGAGATTCATTATCGAGGCATGTTTGCGGAGATAATAATGCCCGCTAACCGTACCTGTTCGATCGGAGAATGCATATAAATACTTCATGCTCGGAGCAATCTGTGTTAGAAGAGATCGTTGTTGATGTGCTGTGTTCTTTCGAACGTGTTTTGGAAAAAAACCTTCCAACAGAAGCGCAGATTAATTGTTCCAGTGGAAACGTTGAAATTCGGAATTGAAATCGGTCAGTTTGTGTTCCCGGAATATAGCAGCAAGATGACAATGTGCTAATTGCAAAAGAAGGAAGAAAATCTTCTGTTAATTAGTATCCGAGAGAAAAAACGGCATTCAAGAACATTTTCAACCAGCTCTATACCGTGGGACACAGTTGGTTGGGTGGTAATGTTTCGCGTTCGCATAGGATCTCTGATATCATTGAAAGTTTCAAAAAATTTCACATGCGTTGGCTTAATGTTCCCATAGTTTATCCACCCCCCTTCCAAAAAAAGTATTCTCGGATATTTGGACAGCTCCCACAACGTTCGGTTATAGAATTTTGTCGAAGAGGTTGAGCTTTACACTGTAACGATGCGAACGAAAAATTGCGTTGCTCAATTGAAATGCCTAGCGCGCGTTATGTACATATGTACTTTTTTGACCGGATGGCAGCAGCAGGCAATGTTCACCGTACTATAATGCGGGCATGATATTATCGAGGCACCACACACGATTTACGCGTGCATAATGACGACTGCACGCTCGTGTACATTTTAATTCCGTTACTCGGTCATCTTATTAAAAATCACCCCGCTGTTAACGAGTATTTGCACGATGAATTCTGTCAAAGTACAAGTTATTTCGGTAATTTAAAAATAAATTTGCCAGAAAGATTTTTTTTTTTTTTTCGTTTTCTAATGCGTATATATCCGAAATGTGTGGCTTTTTTATGAACTTCGAAAAGAGAAGAGTTTTTAATGTTACTTGAGGCGGAACTTTTGATTATTCAGGCTGATTTTAATGACTCTTTGTTATTTCGAAAGTCTATCGAATGGTATAATTATTCAAATAAATCTTAAACACGCAGAGGGAGACCTTCTCTTTATGGAAACTGTTGAAATATTATAATACCGTGGAATTGGAAAAAAACTTAAGAACTTGAAAATATCGTCAATGTTAATTTATGCAAGATTAACGAATTTGAAGCTTCCGTAGCAGTTCATCGTTGATGGAATCTTAATATTACTGCGCATATTGACCACATGATTCCAATGAGATAGAAATCCTTTATCCATTGGAAATTGTACCGGTCAGCAGTGTACGGGTACCGATTGGTGTATCGGTGAGTATTAATCAATGATCTTCCAGAATTTTAAAATTGAAACGCCGTTAAACACGAGTGACTTAAAGTATTATTACTGATAGCCTATATCATCTGGAAATGTAGATTCGTGATGAATTTGAAAGAAGCGCAATTTACACAAGCTTATCACTGACGGAATTCGTACACTTTTAATTAATATCCCCAGCTTTTTATGTAAGAAAGAAAGTAACGGCTTGTTTAGATAGTCTATAAAACTCTATTCGAAAATATACTAAAAATTATTAAATTGTTTTTTTTTTTTAATATCAACTTCGAGATGCACTCAAAAAATTGAATACGAATGTACTAAAAAATAAAAACATAACGACACTTGAAGGTGATATGTATTTCAGAGACATTGGAATATTTAAAACAATACTCGGCATCGAATTAAAATTGCAACCGATGTTTCCAGTATTTCGCCTCTAGAAGACGACTGTGTTTATTATACTCATTTAATGCGGTTTTTAAATCATTTCATGTCCCGGAACTCTCTAATTAAGATATGCCTGTTGTTTAAGAGTAATCATATAAAGTAGTAGTATATTTTATTGTAATAAGATTATATCTTTTATCGAGTGTAATTGTTTTTTGTTTTTTTTTTTTTACTTTTCAGTGCATTTTTATTAAATTTCCAGAGAAAATCTTGAAGTCTCGGTATTCTTTTTAACAATTTTCTAAGTTGAATCGAAATTAATGTGCGCAGGAACATTATCTTCCGAGTGTCTTAACAATGTTTTTTGAAATATATAATTACGGACGGTTTTATTAAAATGAAATTATCGGCGTGCTTCTTCTTCGTTTTTATTTGAATTAAAATTAACTTGAAGCTGGAGTATGTTTATATTTTGAAAAATAAGTCATTCACCATTTTTACTAATGCTGCCGTAGAACATATAGTGGCGTGCGCTTGAAATAGCCGTAGATTTTTTGGATTTTCTAACGGGGAAAAAAAGGAAATCGTTGATAGCTTGTCGAAAATAATTTTATAGAAGGAAAAAAAAACATACGATAAAGTTTACATTTGAATATGTTAATACACGTTCTTGTTGTATCACAACACGTAATACAAAATAGTCCTTCTGAGATATTTCATGGTGTGACACTCTTCTGACCGATGTAAGTCCTAAACGAATGGAATTGGGTGGGGGTGTGGGGATATAAAAAGCTATCATTCGCTCCAAATTTGATTATTGTTCCCTTTTCTACACGGTAATGCGCCAAAATCCATTCTCTTTAAACCAGATGTAGTCCAAAACTTTTATCTTCGTCTCAGTCTTTTCCGATTTTAGCAATACTTGCTGAATCAAATACATCTCCCGTGCTCATCCGTAAATCCTATTTAGGATAATTGTTTCCTCGCAAACCGCTTACCGCTTACCTCTTCCAAACTTCTTTCTTCCTACGTACGTATTATAAAGAACCGGCGTTGTTTTACCGCAATGAAAATTCCTATCCTCGCTCACATCTTCTTACGACTTAATTCTTACTCTTTTTACGCAATCTCTTCCTCCTTCTTCGACTTAGTTAATCTTCTCATACATTCTCCTAAGGTTTTTCTACCTATTCTTACTGTCCGAATCTTTATCTCGACCCGTCGCTATGCAGGAATTCCATAATTTCCTCTGCATATGAATATCCTTACTGATGGCGCTTAGGAAGCCCCCCGGTCGAGTTAGAACCGTTTTTATCTTACCCCCCAAAAATTAATCAGCGAATCTTTTAAACTCCCTTTTTTTTCTTTCCCTTTATATTTATAGCCGAACTCATGGCTATCCTATGTTCTGTTATTTATGTTTTCGCTCGTCGCTATTTTACAAACTATTTGATTATCTCTAATTCCATGGGGGTGCCTTTTAAACCATATGTTTTGCTTTTCCCACGTACTCCTCCGATTATATTATACTTTGAATTTCTCATTTATGATCTTTTTTCTCTTCATTCAATCCGTGTTGATTTCTTCTGGGTTCCTATTGGTGCAAGCTTAGCAGGCAATGAATTAGCGGATTCTCTGGCTCGAGTTGCTGCTTCCTCGCCCACCTTCTTCTCTAAAATTCACGATGTTCAAATCCTTCTACCTCTTTTAAAAAAATTGCACCACTCGAAATACTGATCCGATATCTATGCTCCGTCCTTTTTTCTAATAATCTACCTCACTGCCTGGTTGTTTAACGTACGCTTTCTTCCATCCCATGGCTCCTTGGTTTCCCCTTACTTCGGTGTTCATTTATTAACCATTGTTTTCGTTTTTCCGTAACACCTTTTCCGTTTTTCTTTCTACATCCAAACGATGCGGCCTTCTGTGATTTCAACCATATTCTTTTTGAATGTCCGTCCCTCTCAAATGAACGCTCAATTTTTTACTCGTAACTTTGCCATTCTTCTACTTAGTTCTCTTTTATATTATTTATCTCTGACCGAATTGCTATTTAATTGTTGATTCTCTCCCCTTCACATTGCTTCCGAGCATAGAATCTTTGTTATCGCGCCAAAAAAAAAAAAAAAAAAAAAAAAAAAAAAAGTCGTAATTTTTTAACGCTTCTGTAAAAAGAGCTTTTCCTGACCAGAATTTGGAATTATACAGCATAAAAAGGGCATTTCTAAGAATTATTAGTATGTGACGACGTTAGACGAGAAGCGGGGTTGATTTGTTTTATTTTTTTCTAACTTGAATAAGAAGGAACATTTTAAATACTTCGTCGTTCGCTTTTAATTGCCGCACTGTATGATCGGAGGTTTTATTACGATCCCGCTCCAATCGTAGTTGCTTCAGATGCTGCCTATTCGGAATTCCCTAACAAAAAGAGACGATGATAAAAGCTGTACTTTAAATGTAATTGTGGAAGAACATTTGTTGTTCGTTGAACTGGAATGCTTGTCATCGACGCTTGTTCCACGATTACCGCTTCTTTTTTGTGCACTCGTGTGTTTATCGCGCTTGATTGAATCTTTTGTGCCTTGTGTTCATTATAATGGAAGAGAAGTGATACAACCTCTTTGTCTTATTTCCACATCGATTACTTAGTCGATTGTGACAACGAAGCAAATTGCGTCTTTTAGTAACACGGTCTAAATAATAAATGAGCGAGATGAAAATAAAACGACAGCAGTTTAAAGATGAGATGGAGAGGCGAAATTAGAAGAACGGAATTTTTTCTTCTTAGTAGGTATCATCGCGGCGCAGAAAATATATGAGAGGATATCGGAATGATAGGGTATTATAAATTAGCTGCTAGGTTTTCGACGGTTTAATAAATTGAAATAATTCACCTAAAATGAAACAGGAATAAGGTGTCGTACGATAAAAGACGTTATTTGAAATTTTCTTTAAGTAGTCCGTATTTTCGTTTTTATTTTGAAGAAATTAAAGAAACGCCGGTTAATAATTTATAATTGAATATTACGTTGCACAGAACAATCCGGTTTGTGAAAGTTTTTTTTTTTAACAAGTGCGCTTTTAAGACAGCCTATAGTTAATAAAATATTCAATGTAAAAGACATGCGTGACGCTTTACGTAAGTCTCCATTTGTGTATTATGCCATTTTTATGCTGGATTAATAGTGTTACATTTATGTCTGTTTTTATGCACTGCTGGCTAAATAAAAATTGAATAACTAATTAATAATTCGATGATACCGCATGTTTTTATAATTATATATAACGAGAGATTATTAACGATTTAAATTTATAATAAAACGAAATTTCGTATTGTGTTTTTAGTACGTTTAAAAATAATGTATAGTCATTTTATTGTTATTATTACTTTTTTTTCTTCTTCTCTGGAAATTGGTTAAAACATATTGCGATTCAAAGTACCGCGGTTTTGTTTTACATTACATATTTTCAATTGTATTAGAACCACTGTTATAAAACATCGATTGATAAACTCTCAAGATGGATTTAGGTGATCAACGCATTACAGCTGTTGCTATTGAACTAATTATTATCGTAAACATATGCGATTATCGGGGTTTAGTATATTAATATTAAAAAAAAAGGAGATTTAAACTTATTCGATCAAATCCACAAATTAGTCTCGTTGACATAGAAACAGTATGAACAATCACGTTTTGCTGGAACATTCTGACCTTTCGTGGTCGGTGGGGATGTAGGAATTTTAGGGGACGATATAAGAAATTGAAGGGAGTTGTATGTAGTGAAGAGCGACAATCTCCTATTTGAAGACTACATTAAATTGGTTGCCGGGCGTTGTATTAAAACAGCTAATATGCGAATCAGTCGGTTTAATAAATTAATGGCCGCGCGATTGGTTGCAGATTTGATTGGAAAGCTATTTTAAAAAACCAGGGCGTCCAAGATTAAATCCTCTAAGAACGTTGTCATCTCCGGTAAATGCAGCGCGAACTTGACTAAGAAATTAATACAAACAGTTACGCAAATTAAGTGGAATTCATTCTGATAAAAAACAAGGTGTGAATATTTGTTCACCTTATTTTTTAAATGCTTCTTTTTTCTATGTTTTTTTTGTCTGAAGTGAAAGTTAAAAAATTAAATATTGGGTTTTTCTTTTTTTTTTTTGTAGAGAGACAGACAGAGAGCAAAGGTTTTTAGATTTGAGCGTAAAAATTGAATAAATAGAAGAAGATTAAAGCGGGGAAATGATAAAAATAACGACGTAAGTGGAAGAACATAAGAAGTAGCTGGAAAACGAGATAGAACCGAATGTTGAAAATGGAAGAACGCTAGAAAGAAAGAAAATGCTCGAGGTGCTCGCAATGGAGAAGATAACGGTGTGTTTAGTGTGTCAAGCGTGGAAGAACAAAAGCGCTGAAGCTGAAACGAACACGGGTAAAAAAAGATTTTAGAATCAAGCGGTCAGCAAAGAAAGGAGTCTACATATTACCAGTCTACATCTGAAGTAGTAGTTGTTCTTTTGATGGGAAAAGGGGTAGTATTATGAGCGGAAAACTTTGAACGGAGCTGACCACCATTGAGAGCTATTGAACCGAGATAGAATTCAAAGTGTCGCCGTTCCCCAAATCAATCTCATTAGTGGCCATTCTGATGTGACCGCATGTTAAGAATTGTTAAAACGGCTTTCAGACGAATCTGTCTTCAGTTTTCCTTCTTTGAAAGAAACTTTTTTCCGGAAAATCAAACCCCGGCTTTACGAGGTAAATTGTGTAATCAGCTTTGATTTTTAGTGAAATAAATCTTTAACCACTCGTAATTCGCAAGTTTTATTTTTATTTTTTTTTTTTTTTTTGTAGAAATAGTAAAAGTTACCGATGACAAAAAAAGGTAAATACGACAGATAGTAAAATGTTTTCAGTGATAAGTGAAGAGGAAATGTTATCCTTCTAATTGATACAATGTTTTTGGTGTGCAATGACCAAATAGTTCTTACTGAAGGATGAAAAGTTTGCTGGCGTCATAAATTTTTCATCGGAATTCTTAGTGAATTCATGGTCGTGATATATATTAAATAAAAAAAAAAGGGGGTATAAAACACACGCGCATTCCTCAAGCGTTTATGTCGCTTTCCTATTGTTTTTTTTTTTTTTTTATAATGTAATGAATTGAGCTGTGTTTAGTTATATAATTATATGATACGCACATTGCAACACGCACATATTTTATGTGTATATAATGTATATATATATATAATATGTATTGTATATTTATGGTTGTGTAACAACACCGCGAGTCATCAAAGAATATTGAATGTGGGGAATTTTTTTTTGTATTTATGCCTCATTGTGGTGGTATCCCGCGAAATAACGTCGCTCCATATGTAATAAAGTAAATTCAATAATTCAAGTGTAACTGACATTGTCGGACAAATCCGCATCCCGATATTACGCGCCGAGTTATGTTTAAAAAAGAAGAAAATGATTACATTCGCGACCCGGTTACCTCCCGCCACTAATCTCGGCTGCGCTATCGGTATCGCAAATCCACCACCGGTACTTGGGGAACTCTGCGAACACCGCATACGGAGAGAGCCGTTAACTCGGCGTTATTTTCGTTAACGGTGAAGGACGCGCTACTGCCGGATGAAAATAAATCGTATTTAATTAAGTTCACAATGGGACAGGGTGGCAGCTGAACGAGAATATAAACGGTCGCTATTGTCGGCAAATTGAATTCCACCGTCAGCTATGCGATCTGCTGCGGTACACGAGTGCGCGTCCTACATGTCTCTATCTGTGCCTTGTCGTCCGCTGTATGCCGGACTGCGGATAATAATTGGCCGATGGAATATGCGCGCGAACCGCAATTTTTACCACGGTTGACCCGCGTCTATTTAATAAAATTAACAACGAATTTAATGAATTTGACCTCGCGAGCGAACATGACAGTAGGGATCCTATCGGGCGCGCGCGACAGACTCTGTTTATCAAATTCACCGACGAAGGAATGGCGTCTCAGGCATATCAGACGGACTTGCGAATAACCGCCCGGTACGTGTCAATCATTATTCAGCGATGATGTTGATTGTCAACTCGCCAATGCGCCAAAAATTTCGTCGTCCAGATGAAAAACGAAAATTGTTCGATTGCTTCGCGCCGTGCTGATGACGCAGACGGAGTGCGGTCACGGTTGGCATTGGCACGTGATTATATTTACTAAAAACGTGTTAAGCAGCCTGTCGTACGTACCATACTGGTTGGTGGTCGCTGTTAGTGTAGTGCAGCTTGTTTACAGACTTATATTATTAGTATGTCGGCTTAAGCCGAACTGTCGCGCGACCACTTCTTCTGCTTGTAGAAGAAATTTATTTCCGTTTATCGAGCTTTGCAGACAGAGTGACCGTGTAAAAATCGAACTGGCTAAATCGCTGAACTGATATACTACAAGGGTGTCTAGAGCTGCTGTTTGCATTTCGGTTTGATTAGTAGACACATTGCTCGTTGTTGGAAATTACGAATTAAAATTAATCGAATCGTTTTCGCACATGCAGTCTCAGAGTACGCTGTCGGCAATTATCTACCGTGCTTTTCTCCTTTGGTGCAGTTTGATTTTACACCACTTGTGGGAGATCGACTTTGAGTCGGAAATCGTTAGTTTCGGATGTATTTATGATTGAAATCGGTTGTTATAACGACGCTAAAGGAGAGAGTGAATTATAACAATCATTGTCGTGGCTTTTAACTAACAAAACTTCCGCGAAACATGTTTTTTTTCTCCGAAAGTTCTAAATCCATGAAAGGGCGACGATGAAAAATGAAATCATAAAAAAAAACGGATAAAAAATTACGAAAACGGCGGTAGTTCGATTTCTTGCAACTTTCGAAGAAATTTTGCGATTTTTCACTCTAATGGCATGCGTAGTACTCTCCTATTTTTAATATATTTCTTTATGAGACAGGTTGCAGATTTTCATTAAATTTACAATTAGCAAAAATGATTTTTGTAAACTTATTATTATTTTTTTTTTTTTTTGTAGAAAAAAATCAAAAAACGGTAATTTGTTTATTTATTTATTTTGTTAAAACAACATTCCCATCGGCAAGTCGTTATAAGTATGTGTCCAGTATCAAAATTTTACGCTCCTAATAGCTTTCGTTACAATCACAGTATATAACGATAGAGATTATCTTTATATATATGTATATATATATGTATATATATATATATTATTCCACCTGTTCCGGCCATATAATGTCACGCAACTGGTTATTTTCACGCAGCGAAAAAATGACTAGACTGCGGTGTAATATTTCAGGGCCAGCTGCCGTGACGTAGGCGGTTAGAGTTAATTGATCCGCATAAAACCCCGGTGTTCGAATCCCGCTGCCGCACACTGAACCTTCCAAAAATTTCGCATGTGCTAGCCCATAGAGTTAACACGTTTAGAGAAGAAGAAGAAAAAAACAAGTAGAATATTTCAGTAGTTTTGGTAGTCTCTGCGTAGAACGACACTTTGTTATTGCGTAATAGTTTGTTTTCACAGGAGTACGACTGACGTAATAGTTTTAGTCTTTTAGTCCTTGTTAATTTTTCGTCGCGTTTATTGACGATTGACTGGATGATTTTTAATTACGGTACGACGCGACTTTCGAACGGGTACAGTTTTCGAAATTGCGCGCATTCTGGGGACAGTTCGAGTGCGACTTTCCGTGCGCAACACAACGATTGACTTGGACACAACAACAATAGCCGTTTGAGAAGATCGTCGTGGACAGTCGGCGGAGAGATGATACCCTAAGTAGGAAGAGGTACGAAATGACGAGCAGATGTTGCCGTGTCGCCGGTTAGGGCAACTGTGTATATATTTTGTCATCGCTACCGTCGCCTTTATTATAATTATTTTTATTTTTCGGCAGACGTCGTAAACTGAAGATTATAGTTCAATAAAGGCTTCTTTTGGAGAACCCTTTTAAAACGAAGATCCGTAGCACACAGGATGATAGTGTGATAAGGGCCCGACTACGGCAGCGTGTGATAAAAACTGGTTTCGTAATAAACAAGGCAGAACGTGTGTATTGTGCGTCGCAGCCGTTAAAGCTTATGAAATTACGTGTATATGTATATAAATGTGTATATAAATACTTATATAATGTTCGACTGGAAGGGGGGGGGGCATTTCGTTGCGAGATGACGGCTTGCTCAGCGGGTGTTGCTAGTCAGCCGTCGTCCTATAAGTTGGTTCCGAAATGATAGCCATTTTGCCTATATCATCTTGCTGCCGTTGCTGTTTTATGTGCTTTCCAAATAACCTTCCGAACTATCTTACGGAATTTATGGCAAAAAAAGGTGGCGTAGCGGAATTTACGCGTCCGCTCAGTAAGAAAGTGCGCTACCGGTTTACACACGGATTTTGATGGTAATCTTCTGGACGTTAGAGCGATCATTATCAGTATCGAGTACCCAAACGGATTACTATTTAAAAAATTCGGATTGATTAACGACACGTGTAAGCAAATTCGAAAAATTAATTTCGACCCCCCATCGTTGCGCAAAAGTCGTATTGCGCTTTTTAAATTATTAATTTCAATAAGAACTATGGAATGCGCATTCTCATCTTTATGTAGCGCGTCTTTCCCCCCGCTTCGGTATTTACGCGGTAAAATCTGGATTTCCGATGTAACTACCAACTTCGCGTTACCTCGCGCATTGTGCTAGCAAAGTATAATATTAAGATTTTAGTTCTTTGCGTCAATCTTACCGCTTCCGTGTAATTGCGAGAGCTTTTTAAATATTTTAATAAACTTATTCGATAGTATATTTTAGAATTATTATTTTCATATAATATACTCTAGGAGACATGAGCGATACCAATTTGATCTACTAGCATACTGCTGCTCTTTGTAACATTAAAGATTACCCAAAAGTGAAAACAGAAATAAAAAATATTTGCAATTTTTTTTATCAATTTTTGCTCACTCGTCAACATTCTTCGACCTGTTCGCTTCGACCACACACGCACGAAAATAATATTCGCGGGTATTTCTGATTGTTGAAATATTTTAAATTTATACTACATTTTAAAATTCGTCGATTTTTTAAAAAATATAACAGATCATATTATAATTGTAACGAAGTATGACTCTCAAAAATTTTATTCTATGAATATAGCGCGTGTCGGTGACAAATCATTTTTTTTCATCTTTAGCCTCTGAAAAAAAATTTTATAGGACGGCCATCTTCGTTGCAATTTTTACAACGCGGAATGTCTCCGTACCGTCATCTGTATTACGATTTTCATTGTTCCAACGTTCTGAGATTTTTTTTTCAACAATCGTTAATATACGATGTATCGCGGAAGAAACCGTAATAGTATACGAATTGTTTTTTGTTTTTTTTAATTAAGGGGAATATTTAAGAATTTTGCGGAAAATGTCGTCGGTATTTCGCGGTTAGGATATCGGAACAAACTAAAAAGTTGGAAATTGGAATTTACTGTAAAGGTGTCTATTATATGCCGGAAACGGACGAATTAAACGAGGTATTAGAGCATTTGCATAAGACGGAGTAGGACAAACCATCGTACTAATGAGATTGTCCCGGTGGCGTCTTGGCGACATTTTCGTATCCTATACCTGTGTCTTCGAATGGTTTGTACAGTTAGACGGAGTTCAAGAACACTACTTTAGAGTGCCACACTCGGTAGTATTAGTAGCCGTTGGTCCGTAATACCGCAGTTTTGGCTACAGTAACATGTTCTAGTTAACTTTTGCGTCATTTTTTTCTGCTGCGCACATATTCGTACAATGCCGGTTTTTAGGCATTTTTGATGACCGTTCAATGTGTCCGATGAATCATCATCATCATCAATCGTAAGTTCATTTTAATCGAGATTCGCTGTCGTTATTTTCTTCTTATTCCTCATTTGCCTCGAAGGAGCCGGCGAATATTCATAAACCTCGCGTCTTCGCTTTGGGTTCCGGGCTCGAATTCAAAACACCGGATTATTATTTGATCGACGACGTTTAGCGCGTAGCTTTTTCCTCAAAATCGTTTTTTCCGAGTCGTTTTGAATAATTTAGTTTCAGTTGCGTCTGTAGTCTGTGCGGTCGATAGCGGAAGAAGAAGCGCAACATTAAATTTTCAGTTAAACCGCGTTGTTGGCACCACATGTTTTTTTCCGAATTTCGATATTTCAGTGTCCGCATGAATTTTTACACGATAATGCGGGATCTTTGTTTCCGATGAGCACGTAAAAGTTGTATCCTTCTTCATTCGCTTCGGGGTCGTGCTATGTTCTAGTGTATCGGTAAATAAATGGAAGTCTTAGCGGCAGTTAGCTTGCAACAATGTAATGAAATTCAGGACGGTTATTCGCAGCCGCCGATATATTATCATCTTATTTTAGTCTCGTTGTTAGCGATCTGATTTTTCGCTGTCATAAACTATTAATGCAAGCTCGCTTCAGTCAGTTATACACAACTTATTAATTGATTTTCCGACCTGCCCCATGCGAAATGCTTTAAAATAAGCAACTCGGCCGATAATACGATTTGTCAGTCTGACAAAGCGAGCGAATCTTGAACTTTCCAATGTAATTCGCTCGAATATCATGCTATTAATTGTAAAATTTATTCCGGTCGAAGATAGGGCAGTTCCTAAAAATAATCAGTACTTCCCCGAAGACTCTACCGTCGGAAAATACGACTATTTGTAAACGGGTGAAATTTAGATGTTAGCGGAAATTCGCCTAATAGATAAGGAGCCACAGTTTTATCGTTCGCGCTCTATTTAATGCCAGGACAGCGGAGAATTATCTATCATTAACTCCGCCTCCTCCACATTTCCGTTTCGTGCTTCCGTCATTTTTCGTACCGCACGAAATACCAACTCGCAAGCACCTCTGCTATCGGTATTTCGCATAAATACATATACATATAAATGTATATACTGGTATATACATATGTTAGCCATTCAGTGACCCCGGTAGCGAAGATTGTTTGAGTAAAGAAATTATTCAGTTTTGAATAATTTCGTCGTACATTGTCGAAATACGAGTATGATCGAATAATTTATTTCGTAAAGAAAAGTAATTAATCGAAAAAGTAAAATTAGAAATTAATCGGTTTAAAAAAAAACATACATATTTTCTTAACGCAGTTTCATCTACGCTGGACACCAAAGTCCGTGCGATTGTGAAAATATATACTAGTCGAAAGAAGCAATTGATCTATTAGCGGTTTAGCTGACCGGTGTTTTTATACTATTTGATTGAATTATTTGAAATAAGAGAAAAGATGAAATGTCGAGGAAATAATAATAATGTTAATTATATAATCTGTTCGAGAAAGCTGAACGAGCAATCCTGATGATGTTTTAGCAAATTTTATTAAAATAACAAAAGTAATTTCATTTTTTTTTCTTCTTTTTTTGTAATATTACGAGCTGATAATATTATTTTTAATAGCGTTTTTCTGAATTTAATTGTTTGGCAAATGTAGATTTTTCTATCGGCATTGTAAGAATATAGGGGGTATTTCAAGTAAATTCGACTAGCGTATAATAATGTGCGCATTACACTAATGTATATAATATGTGAAATAAAATAAAATAAAAACATTAAGTAAAACTGGAGCTTGGCGTGGGTACATGAGAACCAGTTGCTAGTTAGGCGTTGATGGCTCTCCTTGAATCGAAGTCGAGAGGGATGCGTGCGATCGTAGATCAGACAGAAAATCGGCATTGGTCAAAAACGGACGAGAAACACGATAGTGTGGTGATTATGAAATAAGTTAGTTTGCTTTCTACAGTTGGTCAGAATTGAATCCTTCGGTCAAACTGATCCTGAATGGCAAAGATCTGGAATCGCTAGCAGCACTTTCTTCCTATTATTTCATTGACATGGCATTCGCTTAAATTAACGCGAAAAAAAAAAAGTATTTCTGCAGTTTGATTCGTCGTAATTTTCCCAGATTAATAATTTTCGTATTTCAGTGCTACCAAAGATGACGATTAGTGTGATTATTCGATACACGGACATCGATCCTAGCCGGAATTACTGATACTCGTATTGTTCGTATTTAATTCATTTATAATTAGAGTAATAATTTTATTAGCGCAGGTTCGACCGATGATGATTGGTGTAGATTAAATTAATATAATTCACCAAAAAAAAAAAAAAAAAAAAAAGTAATACGACCCCTTAAATGAGAATAATAATAACAAAGACCATAACAATTTGGAATAAATTTCACGTGCGCGGATTTAGAGGCCACGGTGGCATCCCCGAGTACAAAAATAAACCGAACTAGACGTTACACTCGGCGTCCCTAGTGGTGATAATCTTTAACACATCAATAGTAGTTACGTTTCGTATCCCTGGGGTGCGAATGAAAATAAAAAAAACCAAACATAATATAACGTTTCACTGGTATGAATTTTATGAATGGTTGTGAATAGATTTATAAACACAGAGGAGATTACTGTAAATGTTTGTTAAATTTGTTGAACTATTAATATTGATTAGCTTATTTTACACCACACATGGGTGTTTTTTAACTAATCAAGTTAACCCCGCAACTGACAGTCATATTAGAATACTTCGTATGTATGTCTGTCTGTCTGTATATATTACAAAACTTTCGGTCACGGTTTTATTCGTGCTCTGATTGGTCTCGGAAAATGACCAGATGGTTAGTCAGTTGATGAATTAAGAAAATCACCATTTTCTTATTATTTCCGGCCCATCGATTTTACATCGTTATAACATTGTTGCTATAATCTCCGAATAAATATTTATGTAAAGATACGATTGGAAGTATGCAAAGAAGAACGTTTGCACAGACATGGTGACAGGAATGTCGTCAAGAAATTTAAGCGATGCAATAAAAGAGAAAATTTGAAAACCGATCTGAAGAAACGTTACAGAGAGAGAGAGAGAGAGAGAGAGAGAGAGAGAGAGAGAGAGAGAGAGAATCGCCATTAAATTATTATCTTGACTCCGTTGAATTTTCGGTTAAATCTGAACATCGCATGAATCATGAATCTCATCTAACAGTGAGCTTGGGTTACCCGGCGTTTGGTCAGACGAATTTAAACATTTACTGTTGATCGGGTGGGGGATGGCGAGCAAAACGAGCATTACAAAGACATCTTAGTTGAAAAAATGGGAGGAAATTTTAAAGCTCTCCCGATTAGTTCCGAACAAAAATCTCACGAACAACATTTTTGTTTGAAACTAAGTCAGCGGATTTTTCATTTTTTTCTTCTCATATGTAGACGATTATTTTAACCTATAGTGTGCTATCTCCAATACTTTTCAACATTTATTCAGAAGATATTTTCAGGAAAGCACTCACTGACGAAGATAAGATTGGTAACAGTTATATATTCAAATATAAGATATGCGGATGACACAGTACTAATCTCTGACAACATTAACAAGTTGCAAGAGATGCTCGATCGGGTCACCAAAATAAGTAAGGAATATGGTTTAGAAATCAATGTTAAGAAAACAAAATGGATAGCAGTACACAGATCAAGCGAGGCTAGGAGTATTTCAAAAATGAAGTTAATAGTAAACGGTCAGAGCGTTGAAAGAGTTACTAAATTCCAGTATCTTGGAACCAGGTTCCATGAGGGAACCGATCAGTCCTTTGAGATAGGGTCACACATAGAAGTGGCAAGAAAGACCCTTTTAAATACGAAAAACCTAATGATCAGGAAGGATATCAATTTGCAATTAAGATTGCGACTAATACAAAGCTATGTGTGATCGGTATTGGTTTATGGTATGGAAAGCTGGAATCTCATACCTACGCTGGAAAAAAGGATAGAGGCGTTAGAGATGTTTATATATCGCCGCATGTTAAACATTTCGTATATAGACCATATAACCAATAAAGAAGTGCTACGAAGAATGGCAACAACATACGGTCTAGACAATTGAAATATTGTGGACACATCAACAGAAATCCAGAGAAGTATAGTTTGTTACAGCTCGTCATAAATGGTGCCATCGAAGGACAACGCAGACCAGGCAGAAGAAAGTTGTCATGTAGAGCAGACATGCGCCGCTGGTACAATCAGACAACTGCAGAATTAACAGAGGCGTCTAAGAACGAAGAAAGAGTGGCTATGATGATCGCCCAACTTCGCTCGGAGATGACGTAAAAAGAAGAAGATACCGATTGCCAGTTTTAATAGGTTTTTGTAATGGATATGTCAGTGCGCGATCTACATTTTAATTACAAACGAGTGGAATTATAAATAGTTAGATCTGGACACAGATTGCACGTTGGTGCTGGTTTTACTCCGGTGATGAGCGATCGGAACTGCGGTGGCAATTTTTATTCTACCGTTTTAGACTTTTAATTTAATTTAATATGTTTTTTAAACCATTTTTGAATGAAAGGAAATGAATAAAAAGAACAAAATGATCAATTTTTTGAAGAAAGAAGAAAACCAGTGAAAGATAAATGGAAATTTTTAAAAGGAAGCGTTTAATAAACCGTAACGACAGTAATGACTGTGCGATGAATAATACAACCTGCACTAGCGTTGCCATTATTATTGTTATTTTATTGATTATGATAACACTCGGTAAAATGATTCGTGACTCTTGCACAGCAGTTCTAGATGACAGCAGCAAGATTTGTTATCTGGCAATCATGCCAGTCTGTCTATTTCCGTGACTTACACAAACACACACACACACATACATACATACATACATACATACATACATATATATATATATATATATATATAATCTATATATTAAATTAATAAAAAGCGAAAAAAGTCTTTTATATATATTTGCGTGTTTCAACGTAGTTTGTTTGTCGCCTATTGTGATAAGGAGAAAGCGTTCAACCGTAAGGGAAAGTTAAGCGTTATCGAACGAGCATCCTATTATTACAGAGTGTAGTTTTTTTTGGATATTTTGCTGGTTTAATTTCTTTACAAGTCTAAAAGATAGTGTAAAACGACGGGGTACGGGTAATTTCTTTCCTGGGTAGTAGCATGGATTACCTAATGGAAAATAATATCGGTGTTTAGTTGCTGATATTTTTGTTTAACCACTGGCTGAAAAAAATAAAATAATCAAAGCTATAATTTTTGAGGATAAATTTTTAATTAACTGAGTAGGTTTCTACAGATTTACCTGGCCTCGGTCTCCTTTGTGCGTGTGTGTGCGAATTAAATTCAAGAAGTGGCTTTTGAAAAAGGATAACGATTAACTTTTTACCTTTTATAAATTTTTTAGTGCCGTTAGACGATCCTTAATTTCCCGATTCCTAGTATCGGGTTCATGTTTATCACTTATTCCGTAGAATCTGTCTTGTTTTACTCTTGTGTGGTCAGTTAGTGATATAAGAATTAAAAAGTATATTTACCATTTTTCTCTTTCATCGTTGCAGGGAAAACTGTTTATGGTATATGGGAATAACTGTTGCGCTCTGTTTTATGCTAAAATAGGAAGTTTCGGAGAGTACTATTCGGGGGAGAACCCGGTAAAAAGGAGATATTCGGCTTACGATATTTTTATTTGTTCTTCACTTTCAATAATAATTGATAAAAAAACATCTGTCGGTGATTAAATTTCATCGATTTGTGGTCATTTAGTTCTCTTCAAAAGAAGGATGTATTTAAATATGTAAAATTTGATTTTTTTTAATCAAAAGTTTAATTCATTAAGTATATAGAAGTTGTTAAGTTTAGATCGGTTTAATAAATAAACATCGAGTAAATATTGGAACGGTAAAATGGTATGCGAAGAATTTTTTAGGGGCATTCGGAGCTGTTTTATTTTACACTTATGTCCAGTACTTGTCGAAAAAAAAAAGAACAGGACCTTTTCAACGTGTTTTAAATCCAACATGGAAAAATTTTACAATTTAAAATATTACATTTGTAAAAGATTTTATGATACGAGTTTTGTAGGAACAACTTTTTTGCGAATGAATATACTTTTATACAAACCTTTTCGTTACACTCTCCACATTTTGTTAAAAAGATTCCTGGGCACTCTCGAAAAACATTCATGTCAGGCTTTGGTCGGATGTATATCCTCGCTCCTTTTCTAATTCTAACTTACTTTACCTTTCTATTCAGCCTAGTCCTTCTGCCTGTTCGTGGTTATATCAATTTCCTACTCTTAAACGTTTTCTCATTATTGCTATCTGCCGTCTATCGTTCAGTCACACTGCCCCATCCTTTCGGTATCGTTTTGCTCTTTCCCCCGTCCTCTTATTGTCCATTGTACTCTAGTGACCTTACTTTCGTTTGTGATCCTGATCACACGTGCTGTTTAAATGTTCCAATCTTTCCTCCGAACACAACATCCCGTACGTTGTTCATCTATTAAAGCTGACTTTTCTTACACTTCCTATATCTTAATTTTGCCGTCTCCAAAGGTAATTCCTATTCTTGCCTTTTTTCTTTCATCGATCTCTGACGGTGTTAAAATTTAATTTTTAACATAGTCCAGTAGTCCTGGGTAGCTGTCCTCAGTTGGTCAAGCCCAAAAAAAAAAAAAACAAACAGCCTTTTTTGCTATTTTGACACAAATGAGCGCGCGTTACACATATGCACCAAAGTTATGTCTGAACAATACAGTTTTGTGTATTTAAGCGGCCGTTTTAACGAATAAATTAAAAATTTTTCGGTGGCACAGTTAACGATAACACTGAAATTCCCATTGATTCACGCAGATAACGTATTTTATAAGTCGGTTTTTTTTTACATTTTCACTCATTCCGGTCAACTCTGTTGAGTTAATCGTGATTTTGTTGTTTATTTATGATAAAAGGTCAGCATTATTTACACTGCGTATGCAAGAGCACTCAAAATAGTGTAGGGTATTTTTAATATCTTATCGCAGAGCAGCGACGATGCGAACTTGTGAGATGACGGTAATTTTGACAGCATCCTTTTCAGTCATCGAATATGCTGGAACAGAGAATTGCTCGCTGGTTCTTCATTTCATTTACAGGTTATAGCTGTATAAGATGCATCGTTGCCAATTAATTTACTTCTTATTCGTAAAATATTTGATATGCCTTCCCTTCTTCCGTCTTTTTAGTTATAAAGATCTGTCCTCCCTCACAAGCACGGAACACCTTATCGAAGATATTATGGTTGAATTGCGCAGAATTTTTCATTTTAGCTGTATTTTCGGGCAACGTTGTAATTTAACATTAAATATCGGCAGACGGAGCTGTTACTCTCTGTTATCTTCTTATTAAAATTCCTGAAAATATTTTTTACCTCAGAAAGTTGTATGTACTAATTTTTTTATTTTACGATACGGTTGCTTGTTCTGTCCAAAATTCTATACGGCCGTAAAAAATTCTGTTAATCGCGAGAAATTTTTAGTATTTTTTAATTCAACCAGATTTTTAAGACGAAAAGAAAACTAACGAATAATTACTTTTAATTTTTCCATCATACCTTCTTTCCCCTAACACGTGAAAAATGATTGTCATTCTTGTGCGTAATAAAATTTGTCAACTTTGCCGACCTATACGTAAAATGAATTTTCGAGAAATTAGAAAAATGCCTATTTACGATTTTACGCTTAAAATGCGCTGTACAGACGTCGCGCCAGTTGTTTATTATTGAACGAAATGGAGATGGATCGTAAGTTTAAAAAACGTAAATGGCATACGTATTTTTGTGTTGGCTTTTTTTTTTTTTTTCTTTCGATTTGCTTTTATAAAAAGAGATTTCAGAGAAGAGATATGAAAAGATATTAAATGCAAATGCGAATGAAACAGAAAAAGACAGATTTAGTAGATCTATCGGCTGAATCTATCACGCGTGCGATAGTTGGTTACCTCTGTGTGTTTCATTGTTTAGCAAAATGGTTGGAAAAAGATTGTCGGAGCTTATGTTACGTAATAGTGATCTGATTACAGTGTATGTAAGCTTGGAAACATGTTCCCAGCTGTTTTATTCGAAAATAAATAAATAGGTATAATTCATTTCATACGTTTGACGAGTTTTGATTTCTTTGTCGTTGGATATATTACTATGTTCACTTTTTTCCGTTTCCATTTGTATTTGACCACATCTCGCGGTGCCCTTACCATTTTACCGCGGTTATAAACTTCGGAACATGTAGAGTATTGTAACATTTGAACCCATAAATTATCGAATAATGCGTCAGCCGGAGAAACCGTTCAGCGTAAGTTGAAGGAGTGTGTTCCACGGCGTCAATAGTATTTGTTGAAGGAAGATTTAAAATTTATTGGAATCACGGTTGCATGTTTTTTTTTTCTTGAAGACCCCGCTGCGGGTGGTCAACAGCTACAACTATACTTATTAATGGGCACTTTGCGGTTCTTTATAATATGTCGTTTGATGCCCAGCTTCGACTTGTCGCCTGGTTTTTTCTCGCTTCAAACTTACCACAGATGTGCGTAATGGTCACATAGCGTCACTATTTTTTTACCAGCATCGAAGTTTCATACGGAATGAAAATGAAACAGTTAACATTCTCCTAAAGGTGCATTCGAAACATTCAGATAAAATTCTGTTATAATAACGAAGTTTGCCTTAAAGTAAAATGCTCATCCGAACTCGGCCGTAAACGGTGCATTTTTTAATGATAAAAATGTTTGCTTTCCCAAAACTTCATTTGAGGTTCATCGAGTTGTGTTATCGACAGGGCGCGCGGAAAAATGAAAGATGTTATTTAGATGCCGCAGACATTATCACTTTATATACATACGAGTACTCGTATGTGAATATATTTTTATACAGATCGTTCAAGGTGTATTAACTTTTGTCGCCCTAATTGTGTGATTTTCTATGAAAAACTTTTCCACTGAACCTGAGTTTGTAACTAAAATAATAATTTGTAACGTGATTTTTATAATATTAGCTAATTAGTAAACGACCTTAAAAAGAAACAATAAATCTTTTCATAACATTTAATACACACAAGAAGTGTTGAATGTGACTAATTTCACAGAATGTGGAAACGTTTAAGCATTTTGCCCTTTGATTGCATTATAATAACTTAAAATTTACAATACATATTCTCTTTTTCTTCTTACATACCTTACTTCCATCCTTGTAGTTTTCGAAATATAATGGTATATATATATATATGTTATATATATATTGCATACATGTATATTATTATGTAGGTAGCACGGTAGCCTAGTGCTTAAAGTTGACTACTAAATCAGAGTTCACGGGTTCGAGACATGTCTTATTCTGGATCTAAATCCCTCCCAGGTTTGCCTAGCCTGAAATAATTGGGTACCTGAAAAATGTGGGAAAGTAAAAGGAACTGGTTCCCCCACTTTTAATAGTGCCGTTGGATTTAGTACACCGTGAACCTTAACTTCACAATCCCTGATGGCCAATTCTTGTGCCAATTTAGAAAAATGATCAGGTAGGGTCACCAGCTTCAGTACGACAATTAGTCGCCGACTATTTTCCATTAATTTTCATGCGATAACAACTGTAATAGCTATTGTAACGTAGTCGATTAGGTAACGGTGCTTTGTTTAAATTGATCTCTGTTCAAATCCCGCTATACATTGACGAGTGCGGTATAATTTCATTGTGTTCGGTTAATGGCCGCTATTGACGGGCTCAAATAAATAAATAAAAGAAATAAATGTTTACAGATTTGTGCAAATGGATCGAAAAGTTTAAAAATTTTACTCGAATTTTTATAAATGTACCAGCGAAAACCGAAGCGCCCTTCAATGAAAATAAGGTTTAATTTAGTTTCTCAGAATTTTCGTTCGAGTCGTATTTTTCAGGGAACGGTATATTTTTTTTTGATAAAGCACGATTATTCGTTGCTCTTTAACTGGCAATGTTTCTCGGAAATGGCTTTGATTTTGGTGAAATTCACAAATTAAGGGTTTTAGTTACTTATTTTCGGGAAAATTATACTTAATATGCTTACTTACCCGGTGAAAATAGGTAATCGTGAAATTCAATAATATATTGATTGATTTCAAATTTAGAATAGATCCAAACAAAGCTCGATCACCATTTACTCTCTCTCTCTCTCTCTCTATATATATATATATTTTATATATTATATATTATATATGTATATATAAAATCAACTTCAAACTATAAATATATACACATATGTGTATAGTATACGTATTGATGGGTTCTTTCAACAAGCTTATTTTTTCGTCACCTACAATTTTTTCCGAGTACCTTGGAAGTGAATTTTAGCTTACACCCTTGGCAACGAATGCTTGAAGTTAATCTGTTGGATATGCGTACTTCTATACGTACCGACTATATTAAGAATATAGATTATGGTTATGTGATCGCATTCAAAATCGAACGTACCATCGCGGTCACGACTATATCTAGAAGCAAACACAATCGTAACGCGACCTGCACAGCGAATGGTGTACATTTTACAAGTGGACGATTAGGTGGGACAAGCGGTCCGAGGCATTTTCGCGATTAGATCGCGAGGTAGAATAGGAACACCGTCTTTTAAAGCACGACCGTCATATGCGGCTGCTGTGGACAGAGATGCATATCCGTTCGTCACTGTAATCGCATTTCTGCATTATTAATTTTATTTGAACTTAATGGCACGATTTCAAAAGTCAATTCGTGCCGTGTGATATATTTTCGACCAGACACGCATCTCTTTGCTCGTCGAGTTCCGATTACGAAGTGGTAAGAATATTCTCGCCTAGCGACCTAAGACTTGCCGGGTGGAGTTGATCACGTCAAAAACGTCATCGCAACAGGAACGGAGCAGCGTCTGCACTACTAAATTGATGGCCTCGAATAATTGTAATGTAATAAAAAAGAAGAGTAATCTTTCGCGAATGTAATTTGGCTATTAGTGCCGTTCTGTCTAATGCATTATTGTCTTGTCGAGCAACGCGAAGTTAACTTATTAATTAAAATGTTAATGGACGTAACACGTGCGCTGATGGTATTTAAAAGTTCAGAGACGAAATAACTTCGTTCGAATAGGTGCGTTAGAGGTAATTGCGAGCGCTTTCGCTTTAAGTGGAAAAGTCGTCGGTAGTATGTGATAAAGGAATTTCCTGGCCGAACAACAATGTTGAAAACCGATCTTTGGCGATTGAAAGTTTTCCGCAATGATCTAAATTGCGTTACCTCGGTTCGATTTCATTAATTTAAAAAAAACCAAAAAAAAAACATCCATTTTTCGGTTTTTTTCGGTCCACATTCTAAGGGACGCATTAAAACGGGAAAATCTAGAAAGTAGCGAAACGGAGTAATTTGAGGAAATGAAGTGCGGTGCGGATTGTTTCCAGCTATGGTCGTTCTCGGCTACTTGAATCATGGTAGGCATAAATCTATACGGGCATGTAGCCGGCTGGAAGCGAATCAATTATGGCAACGTTGCACGAAATCTGTATATTCTTAAATCGCGATGTGCATCAGTTTTTGCAGCGGCAAATGTCGATGGCATGTTATGTATTGTCTCGATCTGCAGACGAGCGTGATGCGTCCGACAAACCACCTCACCGTCTGCTTTCGAACTGTCTCAGATGACCGCCCGATGTTAATACAAACGACCATATGTCGGCCGAATCGGACGATTTTCCCGTGCCCCGTTGAAACCGTATTACGGTTTTCGTGTGGTCGCGTTGATATTAAAAAAGTAATTTAGGGCGATGTAAAACAGCGCTAAGAACTGACGGCGATTTACTTGCCTGCAACGACTAGCAGTACGCATTTACAAAATAACGAATATGATCTCGGTACGCAGATCATTAAAAACCACTTCACCAGATACCTAACGGACTAATCACAAATGTCACAAAAACCGGTAACGCGCGGACGAAACAAAGCAAAGCGTGTTTCGCATGTACGCCAAATTAATTCGTAATGGCTAAATTGTTTTGATTTCAGATGTCATTATTAATAACTAAAATTTCTTGTTTTAATCTTTGAGATTTCCCCTTATTGGTGTTTTTGTATATTAAAGTTTTTCTAAATATTTTTTTTTTTTTTTCATAGTTTTTATTTGTATTTTGTTAACTTTTTTTCTTTTCTTAATTGGAAGTTGCATTTATTAATAACACACTTTTTTGTTCATAGGGAGGGGAGCTTAATTCTGTCCATCTACCCGAGAGTCATTTCTCTTCGGAAGAATTTTTAATCGATCGATGATCGGTTTTAACAGTTATTTTGGGAACGTCCTAGCATTTTGTCACATTTTAAATCCTTTAAAACAACAAGAAGACTCCGATAATCAGGATACATACAATCGACAGGCGATAAAAAGTTGATCGTAGCTTAAGATGGGAATTATTAGTCTTTTTAATAAATTTAAACATTTAATCACGCTAATGAGAAGAAACGTCGTTTTTCTGCACATTTTGAAACTTTTATTTTTGATAGTTAATGTATCATGCGATAGATGTTAGTATAGAAATCTAAACAGATTGATCAGCAAATTTGGAAGATTGTAGAAAAATTTTTCCATACACAAATATTTACCGAGAATTTGAGTGTCCGACTGAAGGCCAAGTTCAACGAAAGAATAAATAGGATTGCGCTGATGAGTCAACCTGCTTTCGTCACGCTGCCGAACAACAATTTGATGTCGCTGCTAATTGCTCGTATTACAAGCGCCGGGCAATTGTGCGTAGTCCATCTGCAATTGTCCCTTACTCTTCTGTTATTAATCCATATGTATGTTTTGAAATTGTTTGCAATTTCATTTGCCTTTCCGTATTTCCGACGATGAATTAATGCAAAAACACTTGAAAAATAATAAGCCCTTGCCTCGATTTGGCCTGCAAAATGTTAGTAGCTACGAATCAGCGCCTGTTCGTAGATTTGAATTGAGCAAGGCTAACTTATTTGTTTGCTTTAATTTTTATTTTTCTTCGGCTCGTCAACCGTAACCTATTAATGTATCTTTACTTTTTGGTATGCAACAGTGAAATATACCTTACCGCAAAGAAACATCGGTAGCAGCCGTCTAAAGGGATAATTAATTTTCAAACATTTATTCTTCTTCTAATAGTCGTCGTCCCCCATTTCGCGTGTTAAATTATCGTTTTGATTCTTTTTGTAGTCATTTTTATATGTAGGAAAAATTTTGGTAATGTTTCTTTCCTGTTATTGATTTGACATTTTAGCATTATAAATAATCCAGCTTAGTTTTTCTTTTTTTTAAAAAGGAAAAGTGTTTTTTTTTAAAACGATTTTAACTCCGGGAGCTCGTCCGAATGTATGATATTTTCTAATTTAAATCTGAGAGCCACTCCCTCCGATAAGATAGAAGGCTATTTTTCTCTCTTTAAATCGATTCACATCTATTACAGCAATACATAAGAATATTTAAGTAGTTTTTCAGTTTTTAATAAATTAATATAGATTTTTTTTTTTTTTTATCATTGTTTGTGTCTAACAACACCCTTAGATATAGCAAGTGCGACTTTCTGTGTGTCACATCCGTGGTATATAAATATAGCGTTATATTTTTGCGGAAAATATAGAGCTTTTTAATAATATTAAAAGATAGAAAATAAATTTAAAGAAAAAAATGCTTTTTTACAAAAAATATGTAAATACCGACTTCAAGGTTTATTATAAAAATTTAAAAATGCACTAAAAAGTAAAAAATAATTACTCCCGATGATAAAAAATATATATCAGAGCGATATAACACTTAAGTGGTGATATCGTAATTCTTATACAGCATTAATACCTTAATTAAAGTCGGCATCAAATTCGTATTCAAATAATAATGAAAAACTGCATTAAATGTTCATTAAATTGTTCCTAGATATTGTAATTTGATGCCGACTTTAATTAAGGTATTAATGCTGTATAAGAATTACGATATCACCACTTAAGTGTTATATCGCTCTGATATATATTTTTTATCATCGGGAGTAATTATTTTTTACTTTTTAGGGCATTTTTAAATTTTTATAATAAACCTTGAAGTCGGTATTTACATATTTTTTGTAAAAAAGCATTTTATTTTACAATTTTTAGCGTTATACTTGAATATTTTTCTTGTTAAAAATCAACTTTTTTTTTTTCGCCATTATTCTCCATATACTTTATACTTGAAAAAAAAAAAAATCGATTTCCTTATTTTGAACTGCATTTCCACGTTAAAAACATCAAAAGCTACATTTCCATGGTAATTTTTAAAAATTTATAATATTTTAAGTCAATAAATCTAACCCGACGTTGAAATTAATCTCATGAATGAAAAGCATCCAAAAAGGTTCAATCTCCTCCCGCATTATTAAGGATAACTCAAAAACTACCGGTCAGATCTTGATCAAATTTAAATGGGACCACATGAGAAGCACCACTCTTTAAATAAAAGAAGAATCATCAAAATCGGTTCACCTAGAAGAAAATTCTGAGGTAACACACATAAAAAAATAAATAAATAAAAAAAATAGTCGAATTGAATATACCTCCATCTTTTTTGAAATCGGTTAAAAAGAGTTTTTTTTTTTTAAAAATATATAATATTAATGCTTATAGAAAAACAAACTCGCGCTATTTTTTAATACTTAATTAACTGTAACTCAACTAAAACGATTGTTATGAATAATTTTTCTTGAATGAGGTAATTTGAAAAAAAAAAAACCCAGCTAAATGTTAACGTGTAAAAGTAGGAAGTGCCAAGTACATCGGCCCCATTGTTATTTTTTTTTTAAATTATCATTCGAGAAAAATCATTTATTTTTTAGCGCATTTAAGAGATGACCTTCTATTTTTTCTTCTTTTCTTTTTGGTTCATCAATTATGGATATATATATATATATATATATATATATATATATATATATACTAGCTGTGCCCCACGGCTTCGCCCGTGTATTAATGCCCGTTTAAATCTGTACTTGGAAATTCATTAAAAAATTTTTGTTTTATCTAGAATTGTATTTACGTAAAGACTCTCTCTTTCTTTGGGTGAAACATGTTTATCACCATCTAACAAAAAATAGTCACAGGGTGGTCTGTGTTTGATTGTGGATAGTGTGTATTCCTGCGTTCATCTGAATCGGGTAAGATCTTTCCATTTAAAATAATTCCGACAACTAGTTCTCTCTGATTTTAATCGGCGTTTATATTTATTATCTCCGCTACCATTTTGTTATCAGCAATCTTATCTTTCTTTTGATTTTGAGTAATTTTTTCTACTATTTATTTATCTATTTTTTCCCCCATTTTCTTACAATTCTAGCTCACCGGAGTAGCTAGTACTTTAATGAGTGCTACAAAGGGGGGGTCCCCAGGGGCCCCCGCCGCTAATAATAAACCAACTAAAGCCTCCTCGACAAGTAAGAATAGTTTACCGCTCGTTATTGTTAATGACAGTAACAACAAACGCAAAACTTCAGAACCGTTATCTCCGTTATCAGCTGTACCCGAGAAAGAAATTAAACTAACAGCATCTAACGAGTCTAATTTAACCAATACTTCTTCAGAAAATATTTCGATTAATTTATTTCCTTCGAATCATGCAGGTCCGTTCTACGTACTAATTGAAAGCATTGACAAAAACATTACAGCTTTACATCCTTTAGCCATTGCTAAACGAATTTCCATAAACACCTATGGAATTAAGGAATTTACTTCAGCAGGTAGAAATAGGCTTAGACTAGAATTTAACTCTTTATTATCCGCAAACTCGTTTCTCCTATCGTCGTTACTTCAAGAAAATAACCTTCGGGGTTACATACCGAACAACTTAACACATCGATTCGGAGTAATTAGAAACATCGACACAAACATGACGGATGAAGACATTATTGAAGGATTGGAATCTTCTTGTACTATTAACGGCATTAAACGTATCAAAAAAAAAGTGTCTGATAAGTTAACTCCTTTGCCATTAATTGAAATCAAATTTCAAGGTTCTGCTTTACCTGAGTATGTATACGTCTATAGAATGAAATTTAACGTTGAACCGTGTATCCGGAGGCCCATGCTATGTTACAATTGTCTTCGCTATGGACACTCTAAAAACATATGCAAAAGTAAAGCTAGGTGTGCTAGATGCACTGAAAATCATGATACCAACCTTTGCCCTGCTAATCCTTCATTTGCTATTTGTGTTTCATGTCACGGAGACCATTTAGCAACTGACCGCTCCTGTCCCGAATATTCTAATCAACTACACATCAAAAAAATTATGGCTCATGAAAATGTATCCTTTAAAGAGGCAATAGAAATAAAAAAATCAAAAACCGTTACAAAAGCCCAAAGTTACAGCTCGGCAATCACTGATAACTTTCCAACTCTTATTCATCCGACTTACAATCCTAACACACGGAATGTGTACCCCGTATCACGCAAACTAAAACATGTACCTACAGCTAAACCTCCTTCATTTCCGTATATTAAGGCTGCTCATCCTTTCAGTGGAATCAAGAAATCTTATTCCCAACCTTTACCTCAGGATTCTAGTAATTATAGTATCTCTTCATCTAATAGCAATTATGAACTTTCAAATAAAATTTGCGATACGGGTTCTCCTATGAGCAATCAAGGCAATATTAAGAAATCACATTCCGATCTGTTGTCGAATATTCATTCCAGTCTATCCGCCCTTCTACATGAAGAAAATATTATTATCTCTAATCCCTCCGAAATAAACTCGTGTATTGATCTTCTCCTTTCACATCTTAGAAAAAAACCCTCTGATGATGTTCAACAGACCTCTGCGGATTCTCCTCTTCCTATGGACTCAACAGTCGTATAACTTCTTCATTACCAAATATCTTAACGTATCCACATTTTCAAAAAAAATTCACATCTTTGTTAATAAATCTACATCTTCTTTCTGTTTCCTCTTTTATATCATTACGAATAAGTACGCGAAAAGGTCCTGGTACCTTAATCGCTTTATTCAGCTATTTTTATACTTCAGTATTAAACTGAACACAAGGATTATTAACATAGCTGTTTCCTTCTCTACTATTTTCTTATTTCCTTTCATCTTTGCTGGCTGCCTCTTTTGCAAACTTCCCTTTAATGGGATAGTGCGTAATAAAAAAGAACAGATCATTACAGGCTTCTACCATCCCCGCTCTATACTTCCTTTAATTAGGCTTGCTGGTAGCAGAGGGCGATGGTATATATCACTAATTTTTAGTATAGCCAAGTCGGCGAAGACTTTTAATAAAAAGGAGCAGTTCTCCTTTATTGGCTTCTACCATCCCCTCTCTATACTTCCTTTAATTAGATTAGCTGGTAGCAGAGGGCGATGGTTTATAACATTACTGATTAACATAGCTAAGTCAGCAAGGATTCTATCTCTGTGCATTTACTATTTTCTCCTCATTGTTGTGACGATGTCAGTGAATTCGTTAAGAAAAAATAGACTACTTTCTATTATCCTCCACTGGCCATTTTGCACACTACCTTTTGATAGGTTAGTGAGTCGGCAAAAATGGCAGTTCTTCCTAAATGACTCAGCCCATCCCCTCTCTATACTTCCTTTAATTAGGTTAGCTGGTAGCAGAGGGCGACGGTTTACTCTACCTTTTTTTTTCGTTTTGTTTATTTTTTATCTTTTAAAATATTTTATCCCGCAGAGGTTTCTTTCTTTCTTTTTCAACCTTATAAGTGAAAAATTTCAATGCCTATTTTATTTTTGTTTTTCTTCCCTAATCTCCCATTTTTTCCCTTCCTTACTCCCTTCATTTTATTTTCCCGTTCTTTCTTCTATGTCCATTCATTATGCTCTTGAATCTTAATATTTTACAGTGGAACTGCCGTAGCTTGAGAACTAATAAAAATGTATTAGAGCACCTTTTACAGCACTACAAAATTAGCATCGCTCTTCTTTCAGAAACCTGGCTTAAGAACTCCTCTGATGTCTCTGTTAAAGGATTTAATATAGTCAGGTCAGACCGAACTGATGGGTACGGAGGGTCAGCAATTTTAATTAGAAATGGTATTCCGTTTTATTCTCATGACATTGTTCCTTCTCTTCCATCTGATCCATCCAATCCTAACTTTGTTCACGTCTCAATTCCTACTAAATATGCTCACTCCTTACACCTTATATCTGCTTACATTCCTCCTAATTATAATCTTCACAGTTTTCCATTATCTTCTTTTTTTAACTCCCTTCCACATCCTTTTATAGTTGGAGGAGATTGGAATGCTCATTCTCCTCTTTGGGGTTGCTCTTCGAGTAACTCTAATGGCCTGGTCATTGAAGATATCATTTCTGACTTTAATGTTATACTTTTAAACGACCTTTCCCCAACTTATTTTAAAAATCAAACGATATATAGCTCCATTGATCTAACTTTCACTTCTCCCAACGTCGGCCTTAATTCTTCCTGGAAAACCTTGGACAACACTTTTGGCAGTGATCATGTTCCTATACTTTTATCCCTCAATAATTTTCCTTTACCTTTATCCCATAAACCCCTTCAAGCTTGTCGTTGGAATCTTAACAAAACCAACTGGCTAAAATTTCGAAACACACTGGACTCATCTCTTTCTTGTATTCCTACAAATATAGATCCTGTTCAGTCGTATAATTCATTCACACAGTTAATCAATTCAAGTTTGTCCTCCTCCTCTCCACTAATCAAATTTCCTAAAAATCCTAAGCACCTCACTGCTTCATCTATATGGTGGAATAATGAATGCAAAGCCGCTTATGATGTCAGTATATCTGCCTTCAAAACCTTCCGAGCTTGTCCTTCGACTTCCAATCTTCTAATCTATAAACAAATGAATGCGAAGGCTAGATTTGTTTTCAAATCAGCCAAAAAAGATTCCTGGAAAAAATTTTGTTCCTCTTTCTCCCGTAATACTCCCTTTTCTCAAATTTGGAGGATGGCTAGAGCTTTTAAAGTCTCCCGTTCTCATAATCCTATATCTTCCAATGTTCCATTGCAAAAGTTGATTCCTTTTTTAGACTCGATTTCTCCTTCGTATGTACCCAGCTCGGAAGAACTTTTCCCTCCTTCATTTTCCAACGACTCCTCTCCTCATTTCCTCACCTTACCCTTCAACATTAATGAACTGCGTTATACATTAAACAATGCCAATGATACTTCCCCAGGGTTAGACGGTATACCTTATCGAGTTCTAAAAAATATGTCCAACCAATCTCTTCAAATTCTTCTTAATATTTTTAATTCTATTTTATCCACTGGCTCTCTTCCTCCCTCTTGGAACTCCTTTGTGATTATTCCAGTCCCTAAAAAAGATCCTTCTTCCTTCCGTCCAATATCCCTTGCTCCGTGTCTAAGGAAAATTTTCGAAAGTATCCTAAATAGACGTCTTATTTGGTGGCTGGAAAGTAATAATTTACTTGCCAGTAACATGTTCGGTTTCCGACCTGGCCTTGGTCCCTCCGATTGCATTAGTCTCTTTATTTCGGACATTTATAATTCATTCTTAAATAAAAATTATACTTTAGCCGCATTTCTTGACATTTCCAATGCTTTTAATAATGTTCATCTTCCTACCTTACAAAATAAAATGCTTTCTATTAATCTTCCATCTCAATTTATTTCAATTGTTATTAGGTTGTTCCAGAATCGTGCGATTCATCTTTCTACACCTCCTGACTCTACTTCCAGAACTGTATACAATGGTCTTCCACAGGGCTCCTGTTTAAGTCCTACGCTTTTCAATATATATATTCTTAATATAGCCTCCCTCCCGATAGGGTCGTCTTCCCTTTTCTTTGCTGATGACATCCTTCTATATTCCACTTCTCACGATCTTAGCTCTGCAAACGAAGAAATGAATAATTCCTTGTCATTATTAAATGATTCACTCTCAGATCTACACCTTTTTATTTCACCGTCTAAATCCGCTTGTATTAATTTTACTTATCGACCTTTTAATCCTTCCTTAATAAACCCTTCAGTAAATAACATTCCTATTCCCTTAGTTAAAAATTTTTGTTACCTTGGTCTGTTCCTAAATAGTCGTCTCTCCTTTCTCGAGCACATTAACTATCTTCATATGTCGGTAAATAAAAGACTAAATCTCTTTAAATCTATTTCATCAACAAGGTGGGGAGGAGATCCTAGTACCTTAATTATCCTTTATAAATCTATAGTACGTTCCAAACTAGATTATTGTTCGTTTATCTATGGTAACTCCTCCAGATCTCTCCTTTGTAAACTGGATCGGGTCCAGAATTGCTTTCTTCGTTTATGTCTAGGAGCCCTTAAATCAACTCCCATTCCTGCAATACATGCTGAATGCAATGTTCTCCCTTTACCAATCCGTAGATCTCACTTGGGATATCGCTTTCTTTTAAAACGGCTTCCAGTTTCTTCCTCAAAACTTATTTCATCCTACTCCACCCTACTTCAGAATTGGCGATTCACTTCCAAAAAAATTCCCCTTCTTTCTCATATCTCAAATCGACTTGTTAAATTTCTTCCACAAATTATAATACATAATAAACTTCCTTACTTTACCTTTCATTTTACAGACTTTCTCTTTCCTCCTAATCTATCTTTGTTGTCCACTTACTCTAAATCCCTTCCACAACCTAATCAAGATTTCCTTAACACTATTAACTCTCTATTTCCTTTTCATTCTCTTCTTTATACTGATGGATCGAAGGGTCCTCACGGCGTTGGAGCATCCTTCCTATATGCTGTTCACAACTACTTTGAAAGTTATAAACTTCCTCCAACTTGCTCTATTTTCTTTGCAGAATCGGTTGCGATATTAAGAGCCATTCTTTACATATCCTTAATACGAGACAATAATAAATTCCTAATTATCTCTGATGCTAAAAGTGTTTTACAAACTATCTCATCTGTTTTTCCTCATCCTTCTTGTGATCCAATCATTCTTCGTATTCGCTCGATTATCCATAACCTCTTCCAAACTTACCACATTCAGATCGAGTTCCTTTGGATTCCAGGCCATGTTGGTATAGAAGGAAACGAAAGAGTTGATCAGTTGTCTCGTGGTGCAGCTGTTAATGGACTCCCCATTAATAAGTTCACTGCTAATAATTTACTTGCATTATCTAAAAAATTCCATTATAGGTTTTGGTCAGACTCATATCCTTCCTCCTTTTCTAACCAATTTTCCCTTTATCTTTCTATTCAGCCATATATTCCAGTTAATCCTTGGTTCCATGAATTTCCGTCTTTGCAGCGCTATTTTATTTCCTCTTTATGTCGATTGCGTTTCGATCATAGTTTGCTTCCTTCATCTCTCTATCGAGTTTCACTTTCAGACTCTCCTTACTGTCCGCTACATCCTCCAAATGATGCCCACGAATGTAATTCTAACCACATACTTTTCGAATGCTCCACACTGTCGTCTGAACGTTTCCTTCTTTACTCTCAACTTCTGAGACTTAATATTCCTGCTCCCTATAGTGCTGCATCTGTTCTCTCCTTTCCTTCGTTAACTGTTGTCGCTCCCCTTGTATCCTTCATTGATGCGATATCTGACCGCGTACGAATCTGAATAATTAATTTAGCAATACTTTCCTTTCTTGTCGAACATGGGTCAATGCTCTTTGTCAGCGAGTCCAAAGAAAAAAAAAAAAAAAAAAAAAAAAAAAAAAAAACAAAAAATAGTCTTCATGTTTCACGTTTAGCGGAAGATTGTCGCTTTTTCTATAACCTGTCCGTCGTAATCTAACAAAAAGTTTTGCTCAACTAAACAACACACACAGCCATCGTTTTGAAGAGGCCGAGTTATTCACACGGTGATCTCCCGATAATTAAACGTTTAAGAGAACATCTTCACTCATATATTTCAACCACTGTCTCGAGCGTTTTATTATAATTAATTTATTATCATAAAACCAAAATAACAGTGGTTGAGTAAAGATTTTAATATTTCTTGTAGGAGAAATTATTTTAAAAAAAGTTAAACGGTTAATTTAAAAAATTTATACGGCGGTTTTGGACTAAAAGTTCGAATATTTGACATATCAGTTAAATACTCTATTTTATTTTTATATGTTCCCCATTAAGTCCAATAGTATATTGCTTAAACCTCTATATGTTTTTACAAACATATTGTACGATACATTTTCTTCTACTCCGAATAATTCATTATTATATAATAAATAAGATAGAGACGAAAATAAAGATGCACCATCCCTATCTATGTATTTTACATAATGGGGAACTATTGCATCATCAACACATATTAATTCTACATTTATAATTACATATATTCCACGAACTTTTTTGTAAACAACAGCGAAAAAACGTTTATTTCATCATTCATCGATAATAACGCCATGCGCCAGCGATAAACATGGCTGCATTTCGATTAACATTGCACGATACACAAAATAATAAAAATGTCAAATAATTGATTGATTAAATTATTTAATATAACAAATATTTATGTAAATAATTAAAGCAAAAAGTAGTAGCCAACAATTAAATTTGTTTTTTTTAATTGATTGATTAAATTGTTTAATATAATAAATATTTATGTAAATAATTAAAACAAAAAGTATCCTATCTCTTAAGAGTTGGACCAAATTGCATGTACTTTCAAAATTTTATAAAAATCGGTTAAGTAAATTCCGAGTTTATCCTGCACAAACATAAAGACACGGGATTTTTATATATCTATATATCTATATGTATATTAACTGAGCGCGAGAATAAATTTTTTCTTAAAAAATATTTGTTTTAATTGAGAGGGTTTTTATTAATTAAGAAATAACGTGAATTGTTTTTTCAGAAGTAAGGTGAATATTATTAATCAGTTGTGAAAATTACGAATGCTAAGATTTATTTTCTAGTTTTTCGTAATATTACTAAAAAAGAATTGAACCTTCTTCGCTTTTTTCATTATTACGAATTTTGTCTCCGAATGTTAAGAATACTGTAAGAGAACACACATTCTGAGCGTTGGAGGATATGACCATTAAAATTTTCGAATTAATTTCGAGTTCCGTCCCTTACTTTCCGGCCTAATCGTCTAATCGTTGGATCTGTTGGTTTCTCTTTTTTTTTTCTTTTTTTCAAAGCATAATATTCTCTTTCGGAGGACGACAACGATTCGTTCAAATTATTTCCAATTTATGTTGCGCGTAAACGTGCTACGCTCGCCGTCGAATATCTCCGGGCTGAGCGGTTTATTGTGTTCGGTCGTTTCCGTTCATAATTGCTGTCCGCTCTCTCAGTATTTTATTTTATTTTATCGTCTTTCGTTCATTCTCTCCTCCCCATATAGTTCATTTATAATTTTATTATTACTTCTTCCTGTTGTTATTGTAGCAGCGCTTCAACAACATTGTGTTACAGCGGTCTCCTCCGCTTTCCGATGTTGTTATTTTAAGCTTTTTCAAAATAGCCCTGTAAAACGTTAAAATTTATTGTTCGAATATCCTTTCTCCGATCCGACAAAAGTATGTTGCCATTTCCTTTTCATTTTGCTATTTTAATCTATTCGTAAGGCAGATACGAAGAAAGTTTGTCTGTCTGTCTGTCTGCCTGTCTGCGTCGTTCATCTATCGAGGCAGATAATATTCGTATCATTTTATATCTCGTTCAGAGCGGAGTGCACCGTTACTGAGGCAGGCGCCTTCAAGAAACGAGTAACGGAAGCAGTTTTAAATGTCGGCGGAACGAAACTGTATGCATTCCGAAAATCTACGACGAACGACCGATCATTGAAGCAATGAAGTGTTACTTCCGGCAAAGTTAAGGTTACATAGGAAAGGGAGCTTATTAGCGGGCTTTTTTTTTTTTTTTTTTTGCTCTTTTTAGAATAGTCAATTTTAGAATGCAACAACTCAAAGCCCCCGTCGTTGTTGTACACATTTGCAAAGGTGCATCTTTACTTTTTCCACCCATTTGAAAAAAGGAACGTTTCTCCGGCTTATCCTTTTTTAAAAGGGGGGATTAGTGCACTTTTAGGACGAGACTCGTGGGTGTCGACAGCATTTTATTCGCAGCGTTGCAATTGTACGACTGTTTATTTACACTTCAAGAAGAAAAGGATCGTCATCAACACAATTCTCCCTGTCGTCTTCTGTGATTTGTAAAATTTCCTTAAAATACTTTAAATTTCCCACTAAATATACGCATTTTCGAATGCTTTCGAAAAATTAATTTTCCATTTTTGATTAGACTTTTTTAGCCGCGTGACACAATTTGTGAATCTCAACTTCACGACGACACTCTGCCAGTGGAAGTAATATATATAAATGAAAAAAAAAAATGTCCTTAAAGTGTGTGTTATTATGGATCTTTTAAGAAAGAATTTCGATTCGATGTTGGTTAGTAATTGGATTTAAGCGAATTTTTAGAATTTTTACATTACAGAAGCGATTACGGTTGCGAAGAAAATTCAGCTTAAAAAAAATACGTACAGCGCAGAACTGTACTGAAAACAAAAATTTTTCAATAATTATTATTAACTGAAAATTTTTTTTTATTTTTTTTATTTTTGGGCGTCGAAAATTCAACCCCTCGACAAGTTGTTTCGGGCTTTGGTACCCGTTAAAAATTATTTTCGATGCCGCATTACAATTATGCATTAAAACAGATCAACGAATAAAAGTAACGCGAATTAAAAATTCAAAAAAAATCGGTTACCCTAACGGAAACGATTTTATTAAATTCCTTTCAAAAGAAAAAATCGTGTAAGCTAAACATATTCTCGAAAAAACATAAATTAAAAATTCGGTATTTTAATCCCTTCCAATCGTTCGATGACCCAAATTTCTCACATACTAAGAAATATTTTCTGATTAATAACAACGGCTGCTCCATCGTATTTTTTCTTCTGCAAACGATAACGATTCTGGCAATTTCAGCCATCTGCACGGTGCGATTTTTTAAATCTAATTATTTTATTAAGCTTCGCGCCTAAAATCTTCATTGACATCTTCCTTTTTGCGTTCCGCATCCTTTGAAATAAGAATAAACACTTAGTTACTTTTTCACGTATTTTGTGAAAATTTCAGTGAAATATGAACAATATACTTTACACACCGAGTGTTGTTATGTGTACAAATTGTGTGTACCGCGCACGTATTAAAATCGCGAATATAATAAATCGATACTTCAATTTTTCTATTTATTAGTCAGCGAAGAATGCACATCTCTGACATCATTTATTAATCGTCTTAAGTGGTCGCCATATAATATTCAAATGTTTATTTTGCCTTTTTTCTATAGTATAAATATCGATTGTTTCGCAACAATCATATTGCACTTCCTACATTTAACAACTTTGAAGTTCGTACTATGCGTACTTTTTAGACGCAGAATGGTGGTCCAACAAGAATTATATTACCAACGATTAGGGCCCGATTTAAGGGGGGCGCAGGGGGCCAGCGGCCCCGGGCCCGTCACCAAAAGAGGCCCTTCACTGAAAAGGGGCTACCCGCTAATCGCTCAAAAATTGAAAATTACAAGTATGAAAAGTACGCGCACTCGGATGGTGAAACGATATATCATTTTGATTTTCATGGTGATGTTAAGTTCCGACTTCGTGAATTAAATTTTAACGATCTAATTGAGAAACTTTCGCTATTAAAAAATCTCGACGCGTGTCTCTCGTTGAGAATTAATTATTAAGGATCGATTTTATTAATTTATCGAATAAATAAAATAAAAACTGTGTACTTCAATTATTGGCGGTGGGGGGGGTTAAGGGGGTCTTCAGCAATTATTTGGCCCCGGGGTAATTTTTTTCCTTAATCCGGCCCTGCCGGCGATGCGTAAAATCACGTTACGCATTCATGAAATCGTAGTAAATTTGACGCACTATGAGAAGCGAGCGATAGTAAAATTCATCGTAAATTAGTTCGCCCGTGGAGGAAATATTTCCTGTACCGATTAAAATTGAATATTTACCGAAAGTTATTTCCCGGTGGGCCGTCCTCCGGGGGGCCATTGTTTCGTAATTTCACCGTTTATTTCTACCCTTAAAAAGCAGAATAGTTTGTTTTTATTATTATTATTATTATTATTATTATTATTATTATTCGACAGATTTTTCAGTGAAGGTTGTTACCACTGTAACTAAAAATAATAGTATAAAAAGAAAAAATAGAATCATCAAATTCGGAAAAGGAGCTCACTAGAAAATACGGTAGATACGATAAAGAGAAAACGGTTAGTACACAGTAGTATTTATAGAGGGGTGGGTATGTTTTAAAAAGCCCGGCTTTTTTCCTTAGGACCAAACATGCCGCGACATCGGTGCCGAGAATTATTATACAGATTCATAATTTTGTACCGATGAGAAAAATAGGCCGAAAATGCGGAACGGGGTGCAGCGTTGGTCGAAGAGTTAAGCTGGAAGCGTAGGGAAGAGCAGTGACGAGCGACCGATATGAAATTTTATAAAATTTCTGTTCGAGGGGGCTAAATTTATCGGGCAGACTTTTCAGCGAAAAGCGAAATTTACGCGTCACACTGTTGCCGAAATAGCGTTTAAGCAGCCACTAGTTTTATCTGGTTTTTCAGACAACTGTGTGAGGTAAGCGCTTTAGGTGTTATTTTCATCGGTGCTCAGGTTCGAACGGAATACGTGGCCGCCGCCTGCCTGCGTGCTGTGTATTTTCGATTGTTGACACTTGTGGCTTTTGATGTTTTTCACAAATTTGTTTCTATTTGAACAGCCAATTTTTTTTCAAAATTTCCCCTCCGTTAAAAATAATATACGCGCCCGTATCAAAAAAAATCGTCTACATTACACATTCTACTTTATATAAATAAATATTTTAATACCAAAAATACACTTGCATATTTTTTAAATAAATACGTATATATAATATATATGTGTTTGTAGGCGCACATAAGCGCGTATATTTTGATGCGCGTCGTATATGCATCCGCATCTATACAAATGTATGCGCATATGTTCCACCGTTTCAACTTTGTTGTTAACCATATAGAAACCATCTGGCGAAGCTGAGTTTGCACATGTGTACCTACAATATTCTTGTCTACGCACACATTGGGGATGTTTGTCGTTTCCCTCATGTTCAGAAGAAGAACAATTTCATAGCCTGGCATATGTTGTTATACGTTCCTTATCTAAGTTACTACTGTAGCATACTTGCGCGACATCCGATCGGCCCGGGTAACCGTCCTAAAGGGCCTTTGTTTCTTTTTGGCTCGTTTAATCGGTTTCGGAGCTTTCTCCGAAAAAAGCTCCCGTCGATGAGCAATCGCCGTTTTCGCGTACGCTGTCCGATTTTTACGTTTGCACTTTCGTCAGTCTTAATACCGGTGTCGCGGCTAAAAAGCTGTTCTAGTTCGGTAAGTGTTTCTTTGAATTTTCGTTTTTTCTTTTTTTCCCTCTCTATTTCTTGAATTTTATTCATATCTACTACTCGAGTTTCAGGGCGAAGATAAAAAAGGATATTTGTCATTTCTTATTATTATTAATAATGGTGGCCGCCTGTAACGTTACTATTTAGGGTACGTAAAATCGTGATGTTTTTTACAGTTAGATTATTAGTAAAGCAGCTCGCCCAAACGATATACCATCTTCTTAAAATTATTCCAGTATTCTCTAATCAATATCATTTGGAATTTGCCAGAGTAGGAGAAAACATATTTTACTTTACCTGACCATAATTAATTTTTATCAGTAAATTATTGATACAGAACTTTCTGCTTTAGTAAATCAAGTCCCTTTAGTTGATCTGTGTTTTGCGTTCAGCCCCCCATGGCTTTTTATTAGTGGATTATTTAATATTACGTTATTGTTTCGATTCTAAAATTATTTTTTTATTCTTCATTTCTTCAAAAAAAAGTAATTTGGCCTCGTATTCTATAGCATTCATCCAGCGCGCAAGTAATTTCCGGCATTTTCAATATTGTCGTCTTTAATATCGTCGGCTAATAAGCTGCGCCAGCTAGAGTTCGTCCCTTTGAAATTAGAGACACTCGGGTAATTCTTTAATTAAGTGATAACAAACAATGTTCAAAATAACACGTATATTAAAAGTTCTCCCGGGCGTATATGTAACAATTTGTGTTGTGTACATTATTATTTGCCCTATAAATAAATAGTTTCGTACTATCGTCGTTCGTTATGTGTAAAACACATCGTATACATTTGTCATTAGGCTACTAATAAATGTTGTAGCGAATAGTCTTGATTAACTATCCGGCATAGTTTGTAATTATAATCCCGAGCGACCGGCACACAGGTATATTTGCACATTAAGAGGTTATTACACTACTGTCGAACTAAAATCGTTACCTATCTTTCTTCTTCTTGCACTAAAAGCTACGTTTTGGGCATTTTAAAGTTGCTTGCTTATTTTTAATTTTTCATTTACCCCAGCCCTCGAATCTCACGATATGTACGTGTGTCGTAATGTTTTTATTCCATTCTAAACCGAATTAAACTTTTGTTTCTCTACTATCCGCTCCTGGAATTAATGCTTGTATTATTATAATGGCGGAATATTTTTTTTGGACATAAAAGTGTCTTTCGATCGCGCGAAAGGGGGATCAATTAAAAACTTTCGGCAGATTCTTTTTTATGCTTTGCGCAACGTTTGGTAATTTGTTAATGATCTATTTATTACTTACAATATACGGAGAACGTACATGTTATGTTGTTTTTTTCGCAAATTAATATGTTTTTTTTTTTTAAGAAAATTATTAGCATTTTTCTATAATTTCGTGTACTTTGTAATGTTCGATTTTAAAACGTATATTATTTCTTTTATTCTGTCAGCTTCTATTTATAGAATACGCCGAACTGTAAAGGGTCGTCGATTATTCGAACTTGTCGAGATTCCGTTACAATAGATTTTAATCAGACTTTTTTTAATACAAAGACGCTAGTTGTTTTTATTTAAAAAAGTAAGTATTTCACAAGTAATGTTGTTATCCGTTGTATAATTCTAATCAATAAACGAACGCAGAACGCGGATGGAAAATGTATTTTTATATATAAAACGAAGTTTCTTATCCTTTTTCTTCGGTGACTTTTTTTTTTCTAATTGTATTTTGTAATGTAGAAATTATAAAACATTTAAATATCGATCGAAAGCTCGATATAATTTAAGTACAAACACTCGCGAATAGCATTTTTGATGGTTTAACTAGTGATGGGGCAAATTCATTTTCTGTATAGTGCTGATTAAAAGTTTCTAATATAGTCGACTCGTGCGAAATAAGCATTTTAAGTGTTGGAAAAAAAACGGCTTTATTTGAAAATACGCTGTGCATTCTGAATAATAATTTTTTTCCGAATAATAGAGCTTCTTCTGAGGTTTGAATAATCCGGTGTACTTGTTTTATCACAATTTACACTGCGACAGTCTTTGGCTCGAACGTAATAAATGTAAAACTTGAGATACCAAAAATTTCGTGTAAGCATGTTTTTCGTTTAAATTTCAGCTTTTTTTTTTTTTCTTTTTTACGTTTACTCCGAATGTTAATTTTTCATTACCGATATTTGTTTTGTTATACGGAATTCGATCGAATTTACCGCGCATAATAATGAGACAGCTTGTGCAAATGCACGTATTTATCTGCATTCGTGCGTCCGCATTATTGGAAACATTCGGCACCGAAATCTCGAATTCGATTCGGATAATAAAAGTGAGACCTGACAGAAGGCCATTTTTTCTTCCTCTTCAAAAAATGGAGAATTTTGAACAGTTGCTATCAGAAAGTTGAAGATGAAACATAATTACGCCGTATTACGAAGTTGTAAATCGATCTACGGTACAAAAATTTGAATGTTTGTTGTATACACATTTACAACTTGAAAAAGTAGTTCAATCAATGAAATCATGTCTGTCATTTGCGATCAATAGTTTTATATCGAGATAACTAATAAATTAATAAATACGGCTTAAGCTTGAGCGAAAGCGATTATCCCGTCCAGCGCTCATCGCCAGTGTGCGAACAGTATTTATTGGTTCCAAAAGTCCGGCTATTATTCGCTTGTGCGAGAAAAATCACTTTTAATATCGAGGCATTTGTTGATTTTGTTAATATCGGATGTCCTCGCGGCCCAAACATAATCAACAGGAATATGTAGCGGAGCGCTCGATGAAATGAGGGCTTCTTTTGGAATGAAAATTGATATCATCAGCAGGAAGTTTTAAAATCGAAATATTATTGATTGTTTGCTTCGTTTATTTTTTAAAAAGTGTGTATTTATATAAATTTTCCGATTTAACGGTATTTTTTTTCTTTTCTTTTTGCATTTTAATGACTTGCTCTTCCATATGGATTGTTCTTCGATGTGAAAGAGTGTTCCCACTGAGCGCACTTTTAAGATTTGCCGACTTGCTTGCGGGTTTTCATCTTTCCTCGGTCGACGAAAATAGAGTTAACGCGTGAGTTGAGTTTTCTGAACTTAATCTTATATTCTGTTATTTTGAATATTTAGCGGCAAGATTAATTTGAAAATCTTCGTAAACGTAACATTAGCTTTTACTGACGGGGGGTTGAATTTTCCTTTATAGTTATGATTACGGAGTTGTTTTTTTTTTTTTTTTTTTGTTTTTTTCATAACTGGGAAATATGTTTATGAATATTAATACTTAATAAAAATTATGGCGCGGATTATTCTACCCGCTCATTTTTATATTAAATTATTGGCTATGTGTGTGTGTGTACGCGCGTAAGAGAGTATATGTGATATGTTTTGTATATGTACATTTATATTTTACATCGGCTCGGTCCAGGGGAATTTTCGGGGTCGCTTTTTGATAGTTATTAAAGCAAATTAAAGGATAATCCGAAAGAAAAATATCTGCCGTGGTATTTTGATTCGGCTCAGCTGTACGGAATGTATGATAAATGTTGCTAAGAGCGGGGCGTGTTTCATCGTGACATTTGAAATATGTCAATTCGTATTATTGCGTTAAATTTGCACCGCATGATGAAGTATTACCCGGTGATGATAAAACACTCACTGATCGGTGTAAAAGAAATGCCGAATTCTCATAGTAACGTAGTAAATCACTTGTCTGAAAATTTGTTTGATTTTAAATACTCTAGATAATCTGCAGTGAGGTTCTTGACTCTTCTTTGTGATGCCGCTTAGTGTGTATAGCGAGAAAAAAAAGAAAAAAGAAAAAAGCATATATATTGCGATTAAACGGGGCAACGATTATCGCAATTATTTATTTTATGTAAATTAACGGATGAATAATTTTTCGAATAAATGTGAATTTTTTTGAACCGACGTTTAATTTTGTCTTTTAATAATTTATTTTTCGCTTACAACTTGTTTGTATTTTCCATTTTCTTCTCAGATGATTACATTCTCTAAATTGTACTTTAAATGAAAATTTTCTTTAATTTTTTTCAGTTATTCATTCAAGCCATGCAGTTTTACATTGTGTTTCCAGTCATTGTACATTTATAAATTGTTCACGCGGATTTATGTACGCAATTTTTAATTATATTACGTGTAAAATTATAACGTTATACAAACGGCTGCGCAAGCATCGCGCAGCAACACCTTTCGCCACTCGCTGCCGTGCCCGTGGACGTGGCGAGGGTTGCTAAAATTTCTTTGAGTTTATTAGATGCAATAGTAGCGTTGCCCCTTTTCACCTGACGTACAGCGTCGTAATATTATGATCGCATCGTGTAAGGAGCACGCAATAATTTGAACGAGCTCTTTGAATTCTCGCGGTTACTTTTTTTTTATTCGATTATTCGATTATTCGATTATTTGTTCGTTTGAACGGATCGGTAGTTTTCGCCGATACCCTCTGAACTTTACTTCTGTATTAATCCTTTACGTATTATAGCACGCCTGTATCCCATTATCGACGGTTGGTTTTCGCGAACTAATCGCGGTCATCGGTTGAAGTAGGCTCAATTTGTTTTCGGTCTAAAATTAATCGATGCTGTCGAAGCGGACGACAAATGATGAACATGCGAACGTTTGTAGTTCAGTTTCTACAGAAATGCTTTGAGGAAATTATCGCGTTTGCGAGTGCGTCCGGTTCTTCGACGATTTCTATTGAACTATTTTCGTCTCTTTTAAGCACGATCGCCGTCTGCTGGTAGAACGTGTAACTCAGCAGGCAATTGCGCTGCTGGTCGTTGGAAATTAAAGTCGCCGTCGAGGCATCGTCTGATATTAATGTCTTGCTGGCGATGCTGCGGAGTCTGACTGTTCGGTCCTCCGTAGATTTTTGCTCTTATCATCGTGACCAGCATCGCGATGCCGCATTTTCATTTAGTCAACTCTCGGCTAGAACGGATAACGGTACGTCTCGTTAGATTTGCCAACTCATTTCTCTCCTGTTTTTCCCAGCCTTTCCTTTATATTCCCCTTTCCTCCATTTCCTCCTTCGTCCGCCGTTCAGAATTATTTTTATCGCATTTGTGTCAGTATTTCCGCGACGTATTTTGCAAAGCGAGTATATCATGAATTTAATTGTCCTGTCTCGTTTGCGCCTGATTTAATTTGGCGCTCGGCAGCTCTTTTTTTTCTCACTTCCTTTCCGTCTCTAAATACCATATGTCTTTCGCCGCCTCCTATCATTTCTCGTCGCTGTTTCCACTCTTATCACCCTTCGAATATGTTTCCTTTTCCTCCCGACATAACGGCAGCTCTCGACTCCTGTTCTCTGGTTTTTGTTATACAGTATTTTCCTACCGTTTTGTTTATTCAATATTTATTTCGTTTCCATTTCACCGCTATTACGTATTATCATTATTATTACTAAGTCGCGTCTGCGATATAAACAAAAAAATTAAATCCCGACCACACCGACCGGTACGCTATCGGTTGCTTTTTGTCAGGCTCAGTGGCCGAATACGAGCAATGTAAAATACACACAAGTGCTCGAAGTGTGTAAATAACACGAAATCTCCGGGAATCATTTACTTTTACTGGAAATTAACCAGACACCCCGCTTGTTACTTTGGTTCGTTCGTTACGTATTGTTCGTTGATTTTCGACAAGCTGCCCAATCCGATGGAAGGATCGCGATAGCTGTGCGCGAATGGGGTGACAGCGTAAACCGGGGCGCTTTAACGAGACCGATTAGATCTTTAACCATGTTTAGGATAAAATCGGTGCAAGTGTGTGTGCGTGCCTTTAATAGGTTGCAGATCCGTCGAATTTCTGTTGTACCGTCGGGTAAATGCATAAGGTGGTAGAATTTCGTATTTGAAAAATTACGTTCCGGATTTACCGGTTTTCCTTTTCTCTACTCATCGTGGTACAAAAGTCTGACCGAAACATTCTTCTTCGGTCAAAATTTGAACGATCTGAAGTATATTATGAAGTAATTTTCGCATAAAGTAAAATAAAGCCACTATCTGAATCCTTCACAGAGACGTTTTTTCTTTTCTTTCTTTCTATAATTCTTTTTCGGCGTTGATGCTGTCAAAAATTTTTTCGAAAATAACACAACGTGACTCTACTTTCTTTTCCTTATTATTCCGAAAATAATGAAATTGTTCGTCTCATTAAAAGATTGCTCTTCTGCGAAGTTAACAAAAATTAAAAATAACAGAAGACTACTGCCGGGGTTACACAAAATTTTTTTCGACAGAGATCATCAGGTGTTAATTTGTATTTTCAGCTTGCAATGTTAATTACATTGATTGTAATTATATCGGAGATTAATTTTAAACATTAATATTTTTGCTTATTTGATAATTTAACAGATGTCTCTTTTTTACGGAGTATGCTTTTACCGATTTCAAACAAGAAAAAAAAAGAAGTTATATGTTTTCAAACTTTTGATTAATGATTCTTTGTTTATTCAAAAATGCAATATAAGTATCGGTAAATAGCGAATAAGTAGAATCGTTAAAGTAGACGTTAAAAAGAAAAAAAAAAAACCTAAAGAAAAAAAGAAAAAGGGTCCGAGGTAGAGAAATTTTTGTTACAAACTGCGATCGTCTCGAAATATTTTTAATTTACCATGGCAACGCCGCTTGAAAAAAAACAAAAAAAAACGGATTTTTAATCGACTAAAGAATTTAAAAAAATTCCGCAGACTATTCTATTTTCGGTCAGCGGTAGTCTTATATAAGTACCGATGAGTATCCTCGATTGAGTACTGTGTAGTCATTAAAATAAACATTAAACAACCTTAGAGGGATTACTTTCTTCGCTTAAAATGTAACTAGACAAAAATTAACTAAATTAAATTCTTATCAGAATATATGGAAAATATGAACACTCGAAATTTTAAAAAGGCGACGAACGCGAAAGACTTGAAATATTATTAACGTTAATATTTATACAAGTGTAGATTCGGATGAAGATGACGAATTTGAAACGCCGAGGAGAGATTTACGAACTATTTGAAAATCAATAGCTTTACATAGGAGCAAAGGTGTAGTAGCATACCATTTTTAATTGGTCTATCCGCATTATATCATTCAAATGGTGGCGAGAATCCTCAGGTACTTCTAGTTATGTGACGAATTGAAAAGGAAAAAATTTACCACTACTTTTCTGGCAAAAAAGGGATATTAGGTACAGAGACAAGTTTTTAGCCTGCCAGTAGAACTTCGAGAAGTTTATACGAAGAAAGGTACCTAATGTGCAAAACGCCAATTGCCCTCAGTTCCGATTCGATGATTCCCTCGCTTTCGCGTTCTGTGACTACTTCCCTGCCATTAGCGAGCCACTAAAAGTGCCTAAGGAGACATGCGCACACTTATAAGAACAACAGCGTAAACAGGTAAACGGATAAAAGTAACGAACCCTGCGGGTATTTCGTCACTTGGAGCGAGCTACATGCGCGTTGAACTAACCCGGCACATTTTTCATTACTACGAAACTGTGACTATGTTACCGCTATTTTATGGTAGCGAAGTGACATTCACACGTCTAATTTCTTAATTAGCGAAAGTCTGTCAACTACGAGAACAAAAAGCGGTACAGAAGCTGTAGGGAACCAGCGGTTATTATTAGATCGGCAATTTAGAAAAGTTTATTAATGTGAGCAGACGTATTCACTTTTTACATTAATGCGATTATAATTCTTTTCTAAATAATACATTTAAATTTATTTTTTTATTTTTTTTATTAAAAGACGAAGGTGTTTACGCGTTTCACTCTAATTGTAATTTTGAATATAGCCAGACAAAAAATTAAAGTATCAACGCTAATTACTATGGATAAATCATAGATTCCAATAAAGACAAAAAAAAAAAAACGAATTTAAAATCCCCAAAGTGCCACTGACATAAATATTACCTATCTTATACTGCGTATTAACCATGTCGACTGAATCTGGTGAGGTAATCTTTGTTTATTAGAAACTGCACTGGTCAGTGGTGGTCCATGTAAGTATACTGGAAGTATCGCGGAGCACTGCGAGTAGTTGTTAAAAGTTAAAAAAAGGAATCTTCTAAGAGATACACTCTTTTTGCTTAAAATATAGTGATCCAGCACTTTCGCCCCATCGTGGCCCCCTTTTATATATAACAAAACAGTCACTAACATACTTGAGAATTCCCCCAACGCAATTTCATCTGTGACACAATTTATCGGAATTAGTAGAATAAGCAGTTATCTATGAGAACAAACTGCGCATTAGTCACAGCAGTTAAACACAGTACAGCCTCTGTTGCATCTACAAAAAAAAAAAAAAAAAAAAAAAAAAAATTTTAGTAGAATTTTTTTTGGGGGAAATATGAACACCCAAAATTTAAAAAATAAGCCGAAGCGTACGCTTATCATATGGAATGTAGATTCGAATAAAGATAATTGAAAGCCCCCAAATCGCGGTTTACAAACTCATTACTGACGTAATTTGTGCTCTCAAATCAAAACGTAGTTCCTTGTACGGGACAAGAAATAACGTCATTCGCTTACCAGAATTCTCACTCAAAAATGTTTATACTAAAAATTGTTAAAATAATTCCTTTTATATATATATATATATATATATATATATATATATATATATATATATATATATATATATATATATAGTATATTAAAAAAAAAAGAAGAATACCGACTTGAAGATATCCTCTAAAAATTTAATATAAACGCCCGAAAAAAGAAAAAAAATAATTACTCGATAAAACCTAATCCATTTTGGAATATATCACGATTATTCCTTAAATAACATCGTGCCTTTTAAGTTCGCTACAAATTCAAATTGTAACGATAATTAAAAATCGCATCAAATATTCCTGATGTTTCCAAAACCTGGCGTGTAGAGAACGAATGATTGCGTTGTTATATTCCTTTTTAATTGTAATGTGAATTTGGTGCACCGGGACTCTTAATATTGTATTCGGGAATAACCGTAATATCCTCGTGCATATTTTTCTATTATTTCAATCAATTAGGTGCATTTTTATTAATGTTTTAGAGTAAATCTTGAAGTCGGTGTTTTTTCCAAAAAAAATTATTTTATTAATTTTTTTCAACGCGCTACATCAACTATTAAGGAAATATAGGCTATTTACAGAAATATAATAAACGTGCATTATTCAGTTGCAATCAAAGTTGCCTGCATTGAAAATTAGAAAATCACTTCAGTTGCATTTCTAACGTGTGTAACCACCACGTATAATTGGTTGCATGCGATTTACGTGATACAACCAGTTCTATCAGCTGCGTGTTCCATCGAGATCTGTACGTCTTCAGCCGTTTTCTGAAGCAATGAGGTTCTTTGATCTGCTCGCGGCGTAATATTCCGTTCTTTTTTTCTTTTTTTTTTCTTCTCTCTTCCGATAGTTTGTCTGTAGTTGCTGCATTCGAATTCCGCATCGATCGCGTAGAATCCGTCCAATTTTGTTGAGTTGCGGACAATGACTTACACCGTAAGGTATATATCTCGTTACACAAACGGTTTGATCGATCGGCGTGTTTTTCCTTTCTTTCTTTTGGTTTTATTTTGAGAAATTGCACGGTGTACCATTTATTGTTTATAACTGTCGGGGCTAACACGGGCCCCTTACTGAGTATTATAGCGACTGCACTAATAACACCTACATATATGTACAGCCAAGAGGACAAAGCGGGAAAAACGGTCAAAATTATTTCGTTAGTGATGTAGATTATCGAAACTATGTGAAAAATTAATTTGCATTAAAATTAATGGTTTTTTTACAACAGTGCTAATGTTTTACTACAATAAAAGTATCATTCTTGTAAATTTATGTAAATTTTTCTAATCAGTTACGATTAAAGATTAAACATCATCACACAGAGTAGTGTTGGTGGTGTTATTCTTTCGCGGTAATTGATTACAAAAATGATAACTACTCGTATTTGTTGTGTGTCATCGGTTACATTTTATAACGCACAATTTGGAAGTAGTATCCGGATTTGTTAAAAGAATTGCGAATTACTCTACATTAGTCAATAACGGGCAATTAAACGGATACGGTAAATATTCAGGTACGGGTTTCTAACCTTTCAATAGTATGCGTATATTTACCGTAAAAGAATATGCCGGCTTGAAAAACAATAATACATATAAATACTTTTAAAATTGTTATTGTACGCGAACACTATTCAAAGAATAAAACTATTATCAGCCGGATATGTAAATATTTAAGAAGTCATATTCGTGTAATCGACCGTATTGATTACTTTTTTCATGTAATTCGTAATTTCGTTGTCAAATCCGATTACTGTCTCGTAATTTTCTAATTATTAATTACAATTCCGCTAAATTATAATTTATTACGCTAAACAATTGCAATTGCAAGCATTGTTTTTGTAATACCAAACGCTTCAGTCTGGTTGAGAATTGTAATCATAAGTGATTACAAAATACCTAACTTTGGCTAATAGTCGCTTTATTAATTAGGTAGATTATTGTCCAATTTGGGTAGAAATAATAAAGCGGAGAAATAGCTCTCGTGAAGAGCATTAATATCGGAATTCAAACTTCTTAGTTAGGTTCGAAGGTGTAAATAAGGTTGTGTTAAAAATTAAGAAGGAAAATGACGATCTGAAGAAACTGAATTCTAAGGAAGCGAATAGAATACATTAAAAGAACAAAGCTGCTACATCATCGCTGAAAGGATTGTTGTTGAATGGAACTACGCGAAGAAGTAAAAACAGAAACGAAAAGAGAAATTATAAAGCGCGATATTAATAGCTACAGCAATAGATGTGGAAATCGAAGAACGTTGAACGTTAGGAGTAAAGAAAGATCAACAAATGGGGATGGAGGGACAAATGAACTATCGGGAATAAAATGGATATAGTCTAGAAAATCATTTTGCGGATAGAAATGAAACGTTGATGGTTGAAATGTGTGTAATATATGTAGAATAAGTTAAACAAGGTCAGTCAAGCATGATGTTTCATGCGCTCAGGGTTATTTGGTATGTCAAGTTAAAGACTAAATTCAAAATAAATTCAATTTTAAATTTGTAATTTTGTACATATTTTTCATCCAGCATTCCTGTGAATGTGTATTTTTTATATGTTTTCAAATTTGATTATTTTATTACAATATAATAGAAAAATATTACAGCCCCTTAATATTAATGAGAAACTTTTAAAAAAAAACAATATATATATATATATATATATATATATATATGTGTGTTTTTTTTTGTTTTTTTTTTTGGGCACGTCAACAGTGGAACTTACCCAAATATATATATATGTATATACAAACAACAAATGCGATGGCTGTATATAATCAGAATCGTAGATAATAAAAGAAACTTCAAAGAATACATCACCGAATAAACTTGAAAAAAAAAAAAACCAAACAAAACAATGAATGTGTATTAAAATCAAATTCAGTTTTATTTACGTTGTGTTTTAAATGAAGCTACTGGTTTACAACATTTTAAATATGGCTGACTACATATTAAATCGGGGAAAAAAAGCGATTCCATAAAGAACTTGACCGATTAGTAATATTAATCATCTCCATCTGTTTCTTCTTGCTAGCCGAACTCTTAAATATACGTTACAAAAGGCTGTTTATTTATTTCAAAGGAATATCGAGCGATGGTGTTAAACAGATCTCTGCTTTATTTACAATAACGGGTTATCACAATCTGTTTCCGTTTATGTTCATTTACATTTGCATTGGTGCTTGCCTTCTAACATTTGTCTAACCCTTAGATGTTATTAGATATACTTCGAATCATTGTCTTCTTACCAATATGCTCTTAGTAGTTCTATAAAAAAAAGAAAAAAACAAAAAATCATAATTTACATGAATAGTTTATAATCTTATTTCAGATTATTGTAAATACATATAAATAAACTATTCATGTACGTTATTGCGAAGATTTTTTTTTTTTTTTTTTTTTTTTTTTTTAATGAAACTACTAAAATAAAATTACTTAAGCTTTAGGCTATCGTCTTATTTTGATTTTCGCCTCTGCAAAAAATAAGAAAAAAAACAACTAATTGACTTTAACCTGTGTACCAATATAACTCTACACTGATGGATAGTTTAAAAAGCATTTCAAAACGAATAAGGACATGTAGAGTTTAGTTCCTATTAAATAGCAACCTTTCCATCACTATATCACATGTCTGAATAAAAAGGAAAACAATTTTTAATTTCGATCTTTTGGCGCCTCGATCTAATTTTGTAGTTGGAAACCCGGTTGCTTCAAATTAGTGAAATATACGAGAATGCGCGTATTTTTAAATTTCTTCAAAACTATAATATTCGCGCTGCAGTGAAAGCTTCGTTAAGAAAATGAAACATGATTTCGTTTTCGACAGATAACAACCTTTCCATCGATATATCACATACTCACGAAAAAGAACAATCTTTCCATCGATATATCACATACTTACAAAAAAGAAAATAATCCTCAAAATTTCGAGCTAAAATGTTGTAGGCTTGGTTACATTTTTTTTCTATAAAACGCTCTTTTATGCACATGTTTGAGATGTATTTTGGGTTTTTTCACCTTTTTCACTCTGGCTATTACTTTTTTTTTTTTTTTTTTTATAAATGGGCACGCCAGCACAGGACATTTACCCAACACAAAAGATTAAAAGAGTAGACATATGGAGCGACAAGTTAAATCAAGGAACGATTAGAGACAGAGGAAATGAAGGCGGCTAGCTAAGAAGGGAACAACAGAAGGAGATGGAAAAGTGAGAATATAGAGGGCACTGTAAGGAGTAGGGAGGTCAAGGCTAAGCAAATTGGAATAAAGGATCGCGCGTTCTCTAGAAATAAAGGAACATTCAAATAGTGCGTGGTTTGCGTCACGCGTGCCATTTAAGGTAGGAAGATGAAAGGGACACAAAGGAGATTGAACCAGAGCAAAGCGGAAACGAGAAGCCGGGAGCAGCCTGTGATTAAAACGAAGGCGAACTATGGAAGAAATGACAGAACGGCTGATACTGGGAAAATTATTACTCGTTTGAATATACTTTTTTTTTTTTTTTTTCTATATAGCGTTTTTGCCGAAAAGGGAGGGTTTAAATAATTGGTTATCGGTAATTTTTTGTATTTTATGAAAGAGCTTCCCCGTGTTTTGTTTTATGTTTTGAATTACACATTTAAAGGGTTGTGAATTTTTTCGGAGATCACTTTTCAGATTGTTTTAAGTTCTATATTGTACATATTTGTCGATTTTTGTCGCCCAGAGTAATTGATTATCCTCAAGTTATAGATTGTCATAAAGAGAAGTTTAATTGTGATTTATATTTCAACGTTGAAGTTGTTTGGGAGGCATTCGGTTCCGAGCTACCGCATGTTTTAATAAGATATTTTTGTCGTTTCTGAATCACCTTATTAGGATTCCATACGTTATAATATATGTATATGGAATGCTAAAAATCCTCGAAGTGAGTATGAACAGAGTGGAATGAGAATTTCGAATGTGGCCAAGAAAAATAATAAAATCAAAAATTTGTTATGGAAATACCGGCACAATTTTGAAATAAAGCGGACGACGGAATGAAAATGGCTGGTATCGTGCAATCAACTCTATTATATGATAAAGATAAAACGGATAAAGGGACTTTAAAACAATTTTGGATCAAAAGCGTAACCTTTTTAAGGCGAAAAAACTGATAATGAGCACTAGACAGTGATCTTAAAGTGTTGTACTTTTTCCCGGAAAAAAAAAAAAAAATGATGATGATAAAGTTCAGAGGAGCCATTGGACGGATACATTGTAAATTTTAAGTTTTCGTGTTTCATTCTGTTTATAACGAATTTTACGTTAATCATTTACCAACTAAAATTACTCGAATAAAAGAGGCTCCTCAGACGCAATAGAAAAAAAAAAAAAAAAAGGAAAATCATTTTTTAATTATGTATTAATTCTTGAGAACTCGGGGAGAAAGCTTATTCTTTTGTCTACTTTCAGTACGCAAAGTTAACTAAAAGTACACAAGTACTCAAGAATATGAAATAGTACGAAATGCGTACTGTAATGCCAACACACTGGTGTCTCCACACTAGGTAGCAGCGGTCTATGCGGTGGATTGGCTGGTTCCTTACTTCCACTGATCTGCGTTCCGATGAACCGGTTACGAAAATTATGCTAATTCGGTTGAATACAGGCGCCACACTGAGATTAAGTGTCCTTTTTTCGATGAAAATATATTTCTTTTCATTATCTGGGAATGTTAACAAAATTTATCACCAGAGGCCGATTATTTGGAAGTTTAAACTCGCGTGCTTGATGTTTCTTGAGCTCAGGATCGAGAGTCACTAATCTTATCAGATCGGCATGGAATAACGCATATGTTTAAAATTTATCAAGCCGGTTGCAAAAAACTCTGCGGATCTCGGTCTCTAAGATACGTCCTCGCTCGGCTATGTAATTAACATGGTATCACCACCCTACATATATAAAATGTAAATGAGGTATATTCAAGAAATAACGAATTTTCAAAATCTTTGACAAACTCGCCTATGTATCAATGGTATCCCCTTCAAAATAGTTACCATCAGAGATTACACACTTATGCGCCACGCTTCTTCCAAACCTCGAAGCATTTTCGAAACTCAGTCTTTGGAATAACTTTTAGCTCTTTCAGCAGTACGCATTTGATCCCATCTATGCTTGAAAAACGACGGCCCTATAATGTTTTCTCGACTTTTGGGAATGAAGAAAAATCACGCGGCGGGACCATGTCTGGTGAATGTAGTGACTGGGGCATCATTACGGTGTTCGATTCGGCTAAAAGTATACAAACAATGCGGTTTGTGTAGGCGCATTATCGTGATATAAAAGCTCTGAATTGTTGTTTCGCCACAAATCCGAGAGCGTCTTTTTCCGATTGCTTCACGCAAACGATGTTGAATTTTTAGGTAATAATTTTTATCGATTGTTTGACTTTGTGGCGAGAACTCAAGCTGCACTACGCCGTTAACACCTGAGAATACAGTAAGCGCAACTTTCACATTCAACCGGGCCTTGTTGAGCTTTTTTCGGCCTTGACGAGCCGAAAATGCCTTTACGGGGACGATTAAGTTTTAGTTTCGATCTCACATATCCGTAAACTCGTGTTTCATCGCCTGTTACGATACGTTTCGGTAGTTCCGCGTCAGTGTTGTCTTTCCTTTCACCGCTGTTTTTGTTCGAAATTCAACAGTTTTAGAGCAGATTGTTTTACTACCGATACATTTCGTATCCAAAACATCTGGAAAAATTTTATAACCCGAGTTGATAATATCTTCAGCAACCCCTTTAATCGGGCTTCGGCGATTGTTTATAATCAATCCTTTCACTGTAGGAAGAAAAAAAAGGAGTTATCTACTCAACGCCATGGCGACACCTGCGCTTGCAGAGCCTACAGTTCTCGCGAAAAATGAAAACGGACCACTATTAAAGAAGACATTTTCTAAAACGTTGTCACACTTTATTTCAATTTCTTTGCGAATTTAACGCAAATTCTTCGATCCATTTTTTCAACAATTAAAAAATTGCGGGTCGTGCCAAAACGCATAAAACTTTTTCAACAACTGACGCCAACAAAGAATCAGATACGGCTGCTATTGTACAGACACTTGTTAGACATGTTTACTAACACACACACAAAAAAAATTAAGCGAATAAGACTAATACAGCCCCCCGCAAAATTAAATAATTTCCAATATTTTGTGAACACATCCCGTATGTCTTTAAATTATTATTTTTTTCTTCTGTTTAATATAGTGATACTACAGTAAGCAGGGGAAAAAATCAGAAATGTAGAAACACGAAAATAAATAAATTTGAAAAGGGAAAAATATTAATGACATTATTAGGAAACTTATTTTTCGCATCTCAGTAGCGTCTTAAAAGCAAACTAAACGGACAAATATGTGTAGTATGCAAAAATGTATACCGATCGGTAATTTGACAGCTTGCGATTTAAAAATTACAAAATACCCTCAGCTGAATAAAAAAAGAAAAGAACCGTTAAAATCGCGCGTCCTGTGCTTTCGGAAGTAGATGGCAGTCAAGTTTCTGACAAATTAGCTAATAAAAATTGAAAAAGTTAAAATTTTATTCGCATTTTAAATATGCGGTAAATAGAGTGTTCTGAAATTTTTATATATGTTTAATAAATTGGTGCAATAATAAGAGTAACGTTAATTATGAAAACGTAATTATATTATATAAATCCGTGGCGTTATTAAATATCCTTACGGTAGTATTATCTATATTGAGATATGTTGCAAATTAACCGATTCTAGAAGAAATTTAAAATCTCTCAAAGAACTATTGCAATAAAATTAATCGAATCTCGTGGAAATTTAGGTTATTTATCATTAATTTTCGGTAATATAATACCATTAGAATGTGAAAAACAACGAAAGCGTATTAGTTTATTCGTAATAAAAGATAATATTAACGTACAACGCACTTTCAGTAATTAACATATAGTATCAATACGAGAAGGTGAATTATTAAAAATAAGACGATTTAAAAACATTATGGACGAGGCTTATATAGATTTCAAGAAATATGCGACAACTATACACAGCGGTATAACCAGATGAATATTTTTTTCTTTTTTAATAAGAAAAAGTAACAACGAGTTTCTTTAATAGCCACTTTATAATGAGTCATGGATTATTTAATGTATATTTATTTAAATTTAAGATTATATACTCAGAAAACTGCGAAAGAAGTAATTTTTCAGATAACATATTATCACGTGCTACAGGGATGTGTGTAACCATTGTGAATCGGTTCAGAACTATTAATACAATTACTTTAGAGAATTTAATAAATTTTCCGCGGTCAAAATAAGACATTGTAAAAGTAACATGTCAGTAATTATAGTAACAACGAGGATAATAATAACATAGTAATAAGTTATTTCATAAATAGATAAGGAAACAATACAAAAAAACAATAAATAAATAAATAAAGATTCAATGAAATGTTCAGTTTGTTTACTTGTGCTCAGCCGTGGATGTGAAATATTGTATCTCGAACTGGAGTTATTATTATCATGATAACGGAGTGTTTTTTAAACGGATTGTATTAATTTAACCTGCACAGATGTTCTCCTGCTAAAAAACTATGTCTTGGTAAATTAATTAAACGAATTATAAATTTAGGTAAATATAAATAGTACGTATGAGTGATTACGACAAAGGTGCTCTGATGTTCATGTAATTGAATGACTAATTTGCTGGTAATCTATCTTCGGTAACGAAAAGTAATAAATCGATAAAATTATGACGAATGTGGAACTAAAACAATACTTTCTCCCTGTAACTTTGCATTCGGGTTAATTTAAGTAAATACCGTTTTAGCGAAACAATAGGTAGAAGTTGTTCCTAGCGATTCCAGATCTTTGCCATTCAGGATCTGTTTAACCGAAGGATTCGATTCTCACGGACTCTGTGAAATTATTTTTCTTTATTATTGCTATCAGTTCTTTGGCCGTGTTATTTTTCATGTGTTTTTTTTCTACCCTTGATGACTCTTTTTTGCTTTGATGCTCTGATCTGCGATCTCGCCTATCTCTCTCACCTTCAATGCAAAGTGAGCCATTAATCTCCGAGCCAGCAGCTGGTTCCCATATACAAGTACACTCAATCTCTTTGCGCTCTTCAATGTTTTTTTTTTTTTTTTTTTTTATTTATTGATTCCTTGTTTTGTAATATAGCAATGCAATAGAAATGTAAAATATTTCAATGGCCAAAAATAATTAAAATCAAAACACTCAAATAGTATTGTTGATAATTCAACATAGAGATGTTACGAATGTTATATTTTCGATATTCGCGAATGCGAATGTTTAGGAAAGTCATTAAAACGGATTATTTTATTTAATTATTTTTATTAATAATTACATTAATACGGTACAATATTAATAACTATAGAATCGATATATTATTATATAGTTTTGCTTTAATAATTCAATTTTAAAAGTAGCAAATTATATTTTATAAATCATGAGGCGATTTCTGAGTGGCTCTTATATAAGGCTGGCTTTACCAAATAATTGCTGACTCGGAACGCTGGCTGAAGGAGCGTTGAGATACTTGCGAATAAGATCTGACAACTTGCCGTATTTAAATTTAGTTTTCCACCAGTCCGGAGGGTTTTCATCGAGGGAGGCTCATTTTGCTTTGAGATATTCCTTTAGTTGTGCTTTAATTTCATGTTCTTGTGTGTCTCTACTACCCCCAGATTCTAAATCGGAATCTTCGTCTTCGCTTGAGGACTCCAAAATTCCAGCTAGATTTGCTAATGAGACTTTTAGCAGAACAATCGGAACTTTTAGAAGGCTCATTGATATTATATATTGATTCCCTCAGCCTTTTAGTACCAGACGTTGAAGCTGAAGAATCCCGATTTCGATTAGACAGTTTTAATGCGAGTGCAACAACGTCAGCATTTACTCTGTCCTTTACAATACCATAAAAAAATTCACGCTTGTACCGTGCATCTAAAAACGTCGAAATTGTAAATAAGGAATTCGTAAGAATATGTAGCGACTTGCTTATATACGCAAAATATTCGCATCGTTTGATGCGAATGCGGATGTTAAAATACGCGAATGTGAATGCGAACATTCGTAACATCGCTAGTTCAACAAGTGTGTCATCTCGAAAGGAACAGGTTAACGGTGAGCCTCCTTGAGGTTTGATGTGCAAAATGAGCAGTAATTTATAAAAAAATTCTGGCAATTGTTTTTTTTTCTTTCTTTTTTTTCCCATTTTTATTTGCCAGTATTATAAAAATCAATGATTAGTAGGTCGTGATTTTGAGGATAGGCTAGAAGTGAACAGAAGATAAAGGCTCTTAACATCCTCTCTCTCTCTCTATCTCTTTCTCTTTCTCTCACACATTCCACTCACTCACTCACTCATATATATATATATAATAGATGATAGATACATATAGATATAGCTGTATGTATAGATATGCAAATATAGATATAAATAATATATTAATGTAAATAACTACATACATAAAACGACACTAAAACGGTTTCATAAACTTAATTAGAAGGGCCCTGGTGAATTCAAACATATTACGAGAAATACTTTACAATAAATTTACCCTATCGTATAATACAAATTCGAAAAAAAAAAAAAAGCAAAAAACAAAAAAAACATTATCTTATTATTTCTTTGTAATGTAGATATTACGTTATTCGGTTTTTTCTTTTCTTTTCTTTTATTTATTTTTTCTGAATGTAACTTATTTATATATACCGTTTGTTAATTAATTAATAAGGATAATAAATAATTATAATCATAAATAAGAAACATCCTAAAATTGAATATTAAATAAAATATTTTAAAAACGTCTTTTCCGGAATATTCCGTTCTCAGTAAAAAGGAAAGATAAACACGCATTAAGAAAAAGATAAATATAGAATAATTACAAAATATCTGAAGGAAATTTCAATTATCCTCTATCTTCTAATTAGAAAAGAGAAAGCTATATTACTAAAAATGAACGAAAAATATATACCTCGTACCTGAATGACACCCAAGTCGCCAACAGTAGGTCTGGTGTTTGGGATTCAGACCTTACGCATCACTAAAATTTTTTTTTGTCCTTTCTACTGAAGATACGGGATAGTTCCGAAAAACATTCCTAGCATATTATATTTAATGTTAATTTAATGTTTATTATTTCTAATTATAATTTTTTTTAATGTTTATTTTCCATATTTTGATCTACTATTACGCTAAGCTGTTTCTCGTAGTGGTTAATTCCTGGTTAGGGTCTTTTTTGTCATTAGCAGATATAAAAATTGATACATTAGCGCGGACTGATAAATTCGGCGACAAAATTGCTTATGAAGTAGATTTTCCGTGTATGATACTGTGCTCTGTGGAGATGTTTATGGAAAAGAGTAGTTTTTCATTTTAATAAGCGATGCCTTGTCGGGAAACTATAAAAACCGTTGCACAGTAAATAATTTGTTCTGTAAAAGTACGGTGAATTATGTCTACGAGTGATAATACTGCTGAATCGTCGTATGTTCACTATTACTAGCCGTATTGTAAAGTTGAATGTTAAAGTTAGATACTTGACTACTTTTTTCCCCCAAAATTAAAATGCAAATTATTTCTGTCAAAGAAGCCGGAATAGCTTAATTATAATTTTAATTACAACGATACAATGAAAATGAAATTATTACGTTAACAGCGTCATCGTATTGCAGAAATGGGCGTTTCTGAAATGCGACGGTGATAATCAAATCATTTTATCTTTGGTTTTTATTAAAGATAAATTATTTCTGGCTGAATTTGAAATGTTCGTAACATATTATGCAGTGATAATCGCAAGGGGAAACTATAAAAAAAATCACAACGATAACTTCTATATTTCAAAAAACAAAATTACCCAGTATAAAAAAAAAAGTTGGACAAAAGACTGACATAAACCACACTTGTTGGTTACATTTCTGCGCGTCTCTGTTTCTTTGTAGCATTATTGTACGATGTGTTATAGCTTGGCTAGAAAGATAATGAAATATGCAATTTTTTAAAATGGACCAATACACGATTTTTTTTTTTTTTTTTTTTTTAACGCGGTACGAATAACAGAACATTTCGGACTAACCAGCACTGTAATATGGTTAAAAAATATAGATCACATTTCAAGATTTCTGTTAATCTGAAAATTGTAAATTTGTTTTTACGGATAAAACTTTTTCGTACATTGTTGAATTTGGCGAGTAATCTATTTAAATAGCGGTGTAAGAAACAAATTCAATACACTGTGTACTGTTTACACAATTTTACATTCTGTAGCATTTCTGTTTACTAAGATCTTATTTTTATAGGTCTTTACACAATCTTCGAAACGAATAATAGGTGTTAAATCAGTCATTATGGAAGCGTTCGAAATTATTTCTTAATAAAAAAAAATTTTCTCCGATTCGTCTTTATTTGTGAGCGATTTTCATCGGCGTCTTCTGGCATTTCTCGGTTTACCTATGCCCTTCTTGCATTGATGCATTTAATTAACTTGATTGATTTGTAAAATTTTGCTAAGAACTGAAGTTGGTTATTATTATATATATATATATAATGCGTGTGTGTGTGTTATTTTGGAATTTGCGATCACTGATAAAACTTATATATTAATTTCTAATTTCATAAATTTTCCCGTTACTCGATTGTGGCGAGCAGTGCAGTTACTTAATCGAATTTCTGTTTTCAGTTGTTGAATACAAACAACATTTTTTAATAAACATGATTAGGTTGCATTTGATAAATATAATTAGACGGTCACGATCATGAACGGTTATCAAGATGATTTTACCTGCCGACACGGTCACTGCTTATTAGTAGTATTTTAATTTGTACACGGAACTGAAATAATTAAAAATAGTTACCAATAGAAATGAAGAAAATCAATTCAACTTTGTTATCAATACAATTTGACGCCACAGTCTCCTAAACGATAAAACATAAGAGTCGGGCTACCGTACAGATTTATTAATAATTTTTATTATTTACTCGCAAACACTATGTTATCGGGATTATAAAAAATGCGAAAAAAAATAAAATAAAATGCTTTTTTACAAAAAATAAATACCGACTTCAAGGTTTATTATAAAAATTTAAAAATGCACTAAAAAGTAAAAAATAATTACTCCCGATAAAATATATATATCAGAGTGATATAACTTAAGGTGATAACGTAATTCTTATACAACATTAACTTTTTTGAGTTGGAATTAAATTCATGTTAGGAACAATTTAATCAACATTTAATGCAGTTTTTAATTATTCTTTTAATATGAATTTGATGCCAACTCCAAAAAGTTAATGTTGTATAAGAATTACGTTATCACCTTAAGTTATATCACTCTGATATATATATTTTATCGGGAGTAATTATTTTTTACTTTTTAGTGCATTTTTAAATTTTTATAATAAACCTTGAAGTCGGTATTTATTTTTTGTAAAAAAGCATTTTATTTTTTACTTTTTAGTGCATTTTTATTCAATTAAATTAAAACATTTATTTCCACGGTAAAAACACCAAAAGCTACATTTCCATGGTAATTTGGCAAATTTATAGTATTTTAAGTCAAAAATCTAATCCGACGGTGAAAACAATCATGAATGAAAAGCATCCAAAAAGCTTCAATCTCCCACATTATTAAGGATAACTCAAAAACTATCGGTCAGACCTTGATCAAATTTAAATGGGACCACATGACAAACACCACCTTTCAAATAAAAGAAGAATCATCAAAATCGGTTCATCTAGAAGAAAGTTCTGTGGTAACACACATAAAAAAAAAAAAAAAAAAAAAAAAAAATACAGTTGAATTGAATACCTCCTCCTTTTTTGAAGTCGGTTAAAAAAACGACTTCGAGATTTATTTTAAAAATTTTATAAGAACGCACTCAAAAGCAAAAAATAATTATATCCGATAAAAACGTAATATATTTTACAGTAAAAGATATGTAAAGATATTATAATTTTTCCTAATTAACATTACTACTTATTACATATTGCAACAATGATTGAAATATTCCAGATGTTTTCAGTAGTTAGCTTATAGAAAATGAGTGATTGTGGTAATATACTCATTTAATACGATTTATAATTATTGCTTTAATGTGAATTTGGTGCGAATACAATAAATGTTATTGTTTTTCAAGAACAATCGTAATGTCATGTTAAAGTGAACAGGCGGGGAAAGTAATTGAGGAACTAAAGAAAACAAAGGCCACCGAAATCGATGGAACAAGAATAAAAGATACAAAAGCAGTAAAAAACATATATATATATATATAGTAAAGGAAATTACAAAACTAATAAATTAATACGGCTATGTCGCATAATTTTATTTTGCAAAGAACCCCCTCTCCTATGAATTGTTCTTTCTGTGGCCAAGATGTCGCTCCCTCAACTCCTCACATACTGTGCGACTGTCCAGCACTATCACCCCACCGGCCCCCTTCAATTAATAACAAAACAGTCACCAACATTCTTGAGAATTCCCCCAATGCAATTTTATCTGTAACACAATTTATCAGAACTAGCGGAATAAGCAGATATCTATAAAAACAAACTGCGCATCTTCGTACTGTAATAGCCATAGCAGTTAAACACGGTACGGGATGTTGCTTTCACAAGAAAAAAGAGGAATAAATAAATAAATTATTACAGAAAGAGAAAATACCAAATGAATTGAAAATATCGGAGACCGATATATGAAAAAGGTGATCATGGTAAATGTGGAAATTATACTCCAGTTGCTATAATGGCAAAACACAATACGGTTTTAAAAAGGGAAAATCCACGTCGAAAGCAAGCGGTAAGCTTATTGAAAAAATAGGAGGTCATTTTGAAGAGGAAAAGAAGGTATTGATTAATAGATCATACTAGAGCATTTAAAACGATTGATCACAAAATATACTCGTAAACATATTAGAGAAAACAGGAATAACGAATAATTTTAAAAAATGGTTCCAAAATTATTGGAATTAAAGAAAAACAAAAGTCAATGTATTAAATACACAAAGTGAAAAAGAGAAGATGAATGTAGGAGTACTGGAAGGTAGTAATTTGGACAAATAGGCTACATGGGGAATTAAATTATAGCGCACAGCCTCGTTCACGGATGGCATAGCAATGGTTACATCATATAAAGATATTAAAGAGGCAGGAAGAAGAATACAAAAAGATTTAATAAGAATAAGTAAATGGGCGCACGATGAAAATCTAAGAATTAATGTTAAAAAGACTGTGATGTAATGGTATTAAGAAAAAAAGAGGGGGGCAGGTGGGATTCGTATTGTTCAAATATAATAATGCACTCTCAAATAAATGCGCACACTCGAAGGGAGAAAGAAACGAATGTGAAATGAATGATCGCCAGAAGTTAGAAATAGTAACTCAGTACGAATATTTTTGGGGTTAGTAATTGACCAACACTAAGATGGAGCATTTAATAATTGTGATCGTCAAGTGATAATTGATACATTAATTGTAAATGGTTTTAGCTTTAACGTAATAACCCTAATACACGATTATTTAACTAACAGGAGAGTAAAGTGGGCCTATCAAAACGACATTGTTGATGTTAAAAATAATTTTGGCGTTCCACAAGGTTCAGTTCTTGGACCGGTCTTGTGGAATATTTTATATTCTAATATCCATTCAAAATTAAGTAATATATACGCAGGCCTACGTTTATACAGCTATGCTGATGATTTACTTTTGGTCTACAACGTACATTTATCTAGTAACTCGACTCTGTCGTCCCACATTGCTAATTGTAATGAAGTTATTTGTAAACTTAAAACAATAGTAAATGCTTTAAACCTCAAATTTGAGATTACCAAATCTCAAATCATGGTGATACCTGGTCGAGACAAAAACCTTGACCAAATTTGTTACAATAATATTAAAATTAATAATCATACGTTCAGTTCTACTGACCATATTAAATATTTAGGATTCATTTTAGACGATAGATTAAAGTACAATAAGCATATACAGTACATAAATAATAAGGTTAATAAATATTATTACATTTTTAAATCCCTTGGCGGTAAGCTGTGGGGACTAAATTATAAATCTAAGATAATACTCTATAAAGGTTTAGTGCAGTCATTATACTCATATTGTGCTGGTGTCTACTATAACCGGTTAACTAAACAACAAATACATAACGTAAACTCCAACTGTCGGAAATTTCTAATTGATTTAACTTCTTCATATTTAACTGCTTCAAATATTGCAATTCAGACCATAGCACGGGTCTTACCTATCGATCTTTACATAAAAAAGAGATCTCTAATTTTTAATGTTAAAAAAGAAAATAATGGTATTATAAGTAAAGAACTTCTCAAGCAAGTTGATTTACAAATTTTTAATGAATTTAAAACAAGATACGATACTCTATCAAATGGTAAATTAATAAATAAGTTCTTTCCTAACGTAATAAAACGCTTTAAAAATAAAAACATTACAGTAAATTATTATATGACTCAAATACTCACTGGTCATGGTTCCATTGGATACTTTTTAAATAAATTAAACATTATTTCAGACAGTAAATGTTGTAATTGTGAAAGTAATGAAGTAGAAAATGTTCAGCATATAATATACACGTGTAGCAAGTATAACCACCTGCGACAATTGTATATGATTGACTGTGCACTTCAACTAAATGAAATTATTCTACTAGAACAATTTCCTGTATTCATTTCTGAATTATTTAAAATTAAACATATATACAAATAATCGCTACTGGTAGCCATAAGCTAATTCGCAGGCTACTCTAGTTTGTTATATTTCTTTATTAAAGTAATAATAAAAAAAAAAAAAAAAAAAAAAAAGATGGGACATTCATATGGAGCAGATATTTTGCAAGAAGAAAATTAGGGAATATTACCAACTTTCTATACATTAAAGAAATATATGCAACGCTAGCGGTTATCTACGGCTTTGCCCGTGTATTAACACCGGTTTAAAATTGTACTTGGAAATTAATATAAAAAGTTTTGTTTTATCTGGAATTTATATATACAGATATATAGTGGACATTTTTTTAAATCTTTAATTTATTTTATCCCACTTTTTGAAATTTAATCCTTTGTTTTTTATTCCTTATTCACCATTTTCACCACATCATTTACTTATTTCACGAACGGGCCGTTCTAACGCATATATATGTCTTCCATTTCTTCTCCTTTTTTTTGTAGTAAATTCTGTATTTTTAATAAAGATATATAATTCTTCCATTCGGTTTTTCTTTCTTTGTAGTAGAAAAGGATTTAAAATCTGAAAGTAAATAATATTTCCGATACGGAAAATATTAAAACTCCCGTTGCAGGATTCCTTATTCATTTCTCTGTAACTTCGATATACTTTTGTATAGAACATTACTAATAGTTACTAAATTGTACATCGAAATATTTGAAAATAATTATAAGACATTATTATAAAAAATGATTTATAATGTAACGTTTTTGCGTAATTAAATTTAATGAAATCGTAAAATGAAGGCCTACACAGCTGGAATTTGAAAACAGTTAAATGATAATAACAGATGGCGGTCAGTAATTTTTTTTTTTTTTTTTTTTTTTGCTAATTGTGGTACGCTACAACCCTGGCAGTTGTAAATTTGGTCCAATTGTAAATCTAAACCATTCGCGGATCCACTCAAACACACAAAAAAAATGTCATTAGAATCGGTGCAGTCGTCTAGGAAGAGTTCAGGGACTAACACACGTACAGAAGAATTAAATATATAAAGATATAAAACATTAAAAATAGCTTAAGTAGACTCGGGGATCAGAAATGGAATTCAGGCATGGCGAATGGCGAGGAAAGTATACCCGGGAAAAATAATAAAATTACAAATAAAATGTTTGAAATTAATAGCAAATCATTAAGGGAAAAACTGAAAGTGAGATAATTAGAAAATAATATGTAATCAGCATAAAAGGAATTTATATAATATGGGAATATATAACAATAGGACAGAAAATTAAATTTAAGGAAAAAATTTACGTACCAACTGGCGTTAGCAAGAATAAAAATGGGCGAGCGAACAATAACTCATACGTTAAATAAAATATCCAAGGAAATAACAAAGAAGGAAAAGAGTAAGGGAACGAAAAAGAAAAATAAAGAAATGATCCCAGGAAGAAGAAAATGTAAAAAAAAAAAACATAAAATAAGAGAAAGTACGCAAGAAAACAACGTGTATTAAAAATAGCAACAGAAGTAAAGAGCAATAGATCACAAAATAAAATAAAACAGAGATTATATTTATCGATAAGATAAGTACAAAAATAGATTAAGATGTAGGCAATAGATATTACCGGTCGATATGTGTATGTATAATTTAAATTATGATGTGAGAACGTACAAATATAATTCATCGATAAAACAAAAGATATCGATGTAATTAAAAATAAATATGTATATTAAAAAAAAAAGTATGTTATGTTTTATCAAATAATTATTTTTTACTTTTTATTAGTGCGTTTGTATTAAATTTTTAGAGAAGATCTTCAAGTACTTTTTTTTTTTTTTTAAAAAAAGTTGTTTTTTCAAATTTTTAGTGTAAGTATTTATGTCTGATAATACGAATAAACCAACCTAAATTTCCTGTCCTGTATAAAGTTGCGTATGGTTACAGAGCATAATGTTCAAATTACGTCAGTAATGGGCTTGTAAATCACGTTTTAAGAGTTTCAAATTAATTATCTTTATTCGAATCTACATTGCGTATGATAAGTAACATTAATAATACTTTAAGTTACACTCGCGTTCATGTTCTATTAATTTTAAAGTTTTAGGTGCTCATTGTAATAAAAAAATTTTGGCCAATTTTTGTCCGACTTTATTAGGTAAAAAAAGTATTATGAGATCACATTTATTTTAATGACTACTCAACGCTCCCCAATACTCATCCCATTCGTGTGAGACCACTACTGACTGATTTTCGAATAAACAAAGAATTATTCGAAAATCACTTTGCATGGTTAAATAATGTAAAGTAATCTTTTTGCCAGTGATGGGGCTAGTAAATAGTGTTATGAAGATTTCAAATTCGTTTTCTTTATTCGAATCTAAATTTCGATCCGTGCTAATTATCATTGATAGTATTTTTCAATTTATTTTTCTGGTTATATTAAAAATTAGTTTTTTTCCAATCTATGTTTCCATGGTAGACAACACTGACAATATTTTAAGTGCTAATATGGCTTATTTTATTAATAAAAATTCCGTTAAACATACCCTTTTTTTTTTTTTTTTTAACGTTGATTTTAGTAACTAACGATTATCTATATTCACGGATAGTCAACCGTGTACTTATGCGGTATCCACCCTTAAAATGCACACTTTGAAATGATAGAATCGGCCTACACGTGAAAAACATATGTACGAAGAAACATAAAAAAAGAAATCAAATAAATAAAGCCACGTGAATAACCTCCTTTTTTCTTGAAGTTGGTATAAGTCGATCAAATTCAACAGCTCCAATAGGCTATAGTCTAAAGGTTACGTAGGCGGTTATCTTGAAAGAAGAAGAAAAAGAAAAAAAGGTGTAGTTCGTTAAACCAGCTGGTCTGGTTTTGGAAAAAGTTCGAAATAAAATTTTCAGTTTTTGCGATATTATCACATTGTAATTGGAAAGTTGACGTGTTGATACGCGATCTTCAAATTTATAAACGTAATTTTTAGATTGCAATCGGGCACGTACAAGGTAAATGTGCAATAAATGCCACTGAGCATCACGAATGTCGGTTTTTGCAAGTGTTTGTTTATAATAATTTTTCACGGTGACTTACGAATATTGAGCAATTTATAAAATAAAGATACAATATAAAATATTTATCCTCACATACTCGCACAAACGTAAACGTAAACGCAACACGCGCATATATATATATCTTTATATATATATATATATATATATATATATATATATATATATATATATATATATTAATTACAACGTAATTCTTAGGCTACCCCCCATTCGAAAAAATGTCCCAATTTTATGTAATGAAATATGTAACGAAAAATGTCTTAATTTTATATAACGGAAGTTAAATGTTAGAATAGGATTTTTATGGTTATGTTATTTTTTGTATGTGTTGATGTCAGTAACAATTACGTTGTAAATTTTGATCATTTTATACAAAGTATAGAAGAGAAAGAGACAGAAATGAAAGCAAGAGGGGTCAAGGGGTACAGCCCCTTGCGAGGCCAAAATGGCCGAGTTTATATATATATATATATATATATGTATATATATATATACATGGATATAGATGTTTTTTAATGTTATTAATTTTTTTTTACTTAGAATATACCCTCACCTTTTTTTGATTAGGCGGTTTTTAAAAGTTTTTGCAAAAGGCTGTAACTTTTTAAATATTTATGCCGTAAAAAATACATCATAATCGATAGAGAAAAGATGAAAATTTATTACGAGTACAGAAGTAGGTCGAAGTCAATACTCGGCGTAACGGAAAACAGCTGACACATGATAAAGTTAGTAAATAGAAATATTGTTATTTATAAATAATTTATGCGCTATTTTAATATCAAATTAACGAATAAAAGTATAAAGTACAGAGACTTGCTACTGTAAAGATTAACAAGGGTTTACAGAAATGTTATTGCTGTTACGAAATAAAATTTATGTAGAACGCTACATCGGAAAAAAAAGGAGAAGACACAGAGGATTTTAATTATAGGCTTCTGATTATGCTTTCGTGAATAATTTTGAAATATTTCTTAATAATTAAAGTATGGCTTCAGCTGAATTTACGTAAAGTTCGAATAGTTTTTTTTTTTTGATAATATTCGTAATCGCAATCCGCCAGTAATCAGAATTTAGACACGATATCATCACTCTCGGAAATTGGGGAACTTTTTATATTTGGCCGTTAAATTGAGCGTTCGAAATAATAACCGGAGTGAAATAACGGGTTCAATTTTGTATAACAGTATTTAAATTCGCCGTTGAATTTTGAGAGAAGTTATTTCGACGTAAATAATAGTTATTAAAACACATTTACGTGTACATTAAAAACGATGTTAGTTTGCCGGCAATGACTGATTTCAAAATCGTGTCCTAACTGATGAGGAGGTCCCTTATCAAACGAGAGAATTTATTTCTCTTTTTTCCTTTTCCTTTTGTTTTTTTGTTTTTTTTTTTTTTGTTTTTATCACGCTGATTGTGCTATTTACTTTTATTTCGTCAATACTGTTCTCGAATTTCCAATTATTTTGCGCTTCTGCGTATAAAATATAACAATGTAATATGTTTCATTAATTACGCGACTGAATGTAGTCGTTTTTTCCAAGTTCAAAATGGGATTTCTGCTTAGTCAAATTGCTGGGATGTTTGTATATGTGTAATAATAGTCGAATGATAAATTATCAACGAAGTTAAGTTCGCTTCGCGAATAACAGAAGCGACCCCGGTGTTTTGTATTAAATTTATATTATTTACATGCGTGTGTGCGCAAGCGTGTATGCATATTAGATCTTTACGCAAATATAAACATAATCAAAGCGTATAGTAAAAGATTAAAAATGACGAAGCCACAAACATATTTAACGCGACATTATGCCTTTGTGGTGGTAGAATACATTCATTTTTTTTTTCTCTCCTTTTGATACATTCATTTTTTTCGTTCTGTCCTTTTGATTAATTTTGTTTTCTTAGTTTCTGATAAATGTTCTTTTTCGTTTCACGTACACCTCAAATACCCACTCGTTTTTTAAATGGTATCATTTATTATGTTTTATTTGCTCTCAAAAAATTGTTATTACAATGGGAGCATTTGTTTACTTCACGGAAATGCGAATCGTATTTAATTGTATTTGTGCAAAGGCATCTTCGAAAAGGAATTCAACAAATTAAGTGCACTGTCCAAAGTTAACGTTTTTGCAACAAATTAAATTAGTGTCGCAATTATAATGAAATTTCCTGTTGCAACTCATTTTATTAGTGTTTCTCACTTCCTTTTCGCACTTTGATTTATATATTTTATTTGTTTATTTCCTTCTTGTTTTGCGAAACTACTCAAACGGACTTGTTTGTAAATCAATAAAACAAATTTATAGATCCTTTTTTTTTTTTTTTTTTAAATAAATATATATATATATATATATATATATATATATATAATTTGACGTTTTCGCAGTTAACTTCGCGAGCGAGTCCAGAGGCTTAATGCAATTATAAGTTGTCTTTGCTTTTATGACTTGGCATTATCTGAATTTTTTAATGATTGTCACGAAAATATGTCCAGTTTTTTTGTTTGTTTTTATTATAAATATATATAGTGCGTATATTATTTTGTTTTGTTTTTATTAGTTCCAGAATTTATCCTAAACGAAACAGCGGCTAAACTTCTTGGAAGTCGTAAATATGCCGTCAGTCTGGCGATTAAAAAAACGGCCTTTTCGTAATATTACATTTTTTTTCCCAGTCATCTGAATTTGCTATAGTCAATGACGTTTTTCAAAACAGCAACCTCATTTTTGAGATTTATGCTGTGCAGTTCACGTGAACTCTTAAGGGAGTACGCCGACAATTATATACGGATATTTTGTCTTTTAGTAGTCAACGATAGAGTAAATGAATAAATAAAATTTGAAAACCTGATATGCTGATTAAGCAGCTGAAAAACACAAATTACGCGTACGAGTTAATAAATTGAAAATTATTTCGTACATAATAGACAGTACTTAGTGTGCGATATTAATTAAGTTTTGATCAGGAAAGAACCACCAACAAAACGTCGATAAATCAATAAAAGAGTTTAGACAAGAAAGAAAACAAAATTTGCACAAAATAAAGTTTAATACGAGAAAATAATTACTTTTTTTTCAAGAAAAATATATGTTTTTATCGATTAAAATCATATGGTATATTGTGAGAGGGATGCTTCAGCTTTCGTATCTGTTAGCTCCGCGTCTTATTATATTTAGTTCGTTAAACCTCTGCCCGATTAACTGAATCTATTTAATAAATTAGTTAATCGCATACTTTTTTTCCCGAACAATTAAATGACATAATTTAGGGCGTATTGTGAAATTAATGACATTAATTGACGTTAAATCGTATTATTTGTTGGTAAATTAGGTTTGTACCTTTTTCTGAGAGTATCAGAACAACTTAAATATTAATTGCCATGATTATAAGGATCAAGTTTTGTCCAAAACGAGGCAGTGTTTTAAATGTAATTGATTTATTTTGTATGATTTTTTCGTGTTTATAATTTATTTAAGTCAAATAGAAAATGAAATAGTGTGTTCTGCCGAGTTAAATTTGACAAATGTCATAAGGTTAGGTATCTAGAAAAATTTTGTGAAACGTTATTTCACGTAGACTAATAAAGGTAGCGCATTAGAAAATAATAATAAAAAAAAACAGGTGAACAAAGAGAAAAAATGAGCGAGACAATTCATAGTCAAACATTTAAAAATAACGATGTACTCTATAATTTACCGGGTAATATGAAGTTAAATTTTGTAATGAAATCCAGAAAATAATATCCACTATCTAATTTATTTCATAAAAGCGAAAAATTATAACTAAGAAGTGAAAATTTGTTTGAAAAAAAAAACAAAATAATAATAATGAAAAATAATAGTAATAATGACTTTTTTTCTTAAAT